>JANJGN010001994.1:5000-80000 GCA_026770705.1 Isurus oxyrinchus
CACACTGCGGCCAGACCCGGGGGTGGGGGGGGGGGGGGGGGGGTAGAGGGCATCACAGTGAGTCTCCACGGTGGAGGGAGGTGTTATTAAACCAGGGCAGTGAGGGGTAGCGTTGGGGGTGGGGGGGGGCATGTTCTTGCCTGTCGGGGCCGTTGCTCCTTTACTGTAGGACCCGTGCTGGGGGCACTGAGGGGCGGGCACACGGATTGGCATTAGCTGTGGTGCCCGGTGTGATGAAGCGGCGGGCGATAGCGTGAGGGGTGAATGAGAGCTTGCCTGCCATGGGAACAGCAGTTTTCCCTGGGAATACACCATTACTCCGGCGGCTTTGTGATGGTACAGTGTGAAAAACAAGCAGCACAACCTGTAGATAAAAGGTCATTTTACCCACCCACATCCACACTGACTGTAAACCTGGGAGATACTGCCCTGTCCCCGCCTGTCTCTGTATCTATATCTCTGTCCCTCTAGCTCTGTCTGTCTCTGTCTCTCTCTCTCTGTCTCTCTCTCTGTCTCTCTCTCTCTGTGTCTCTCTGTCTCTCTGTCTCTCTCTCTCACTCAGCCTCTCTCTTTCTCTCTCTCTCTGTCTCTCTCTCTCCCTGTCTCTCTCTCTCTCTGTCTCTCTCGCTCTCTGTATCTCTCTCTGTCTCTCTCTAAGTTTCTCTCTCTCTGGTTCTCCCTGTCTCTCTCTGTCTCTCTCTCTGTCTGCCCCTCGCTCTGTCTCTCTCTCTGTCTCTCTCTCTTTGTCTGTCCCTCTCTCTCTCTCTCTGTGTCTCTCTCTCCATCTCTCTCTATCTCTCTCTGTGTCTCTCTCTGTCTCACTCTCTCTATCTCTCTCTGTCTCTGTCTCTCTCTCTCTCTCTCTGTCTCTCTCTGTCTCTCTCTCTCAGTCTCTCTCTCAGTCTCTCTCTGTCTCTCACTCTCTCTCACTCTCTCTCACTCTCTCTGTCTATCTCTCTCTATCTCTCTCTCAGTGTCTCTCTCTGTCTCTCACTCTCTCTCACTCTCTCTGTCTATCTCTCTCTATCTCTCTCTCTGTGTCTCTCTCTGTCTCACTCACTCTCCCTGCCTCTCTCTCTCTGTACCTCTGTCTTTGTCTCTCTCAGTCCCTTTCTCTGTCTCTCTCTCACTGTCTCTCTTGCTCTCTCAGCCTCTTTTTGTATAAAGCATTCAAGAGTTAGGGTGAGATCTTGCACCTAGCTAGCAGAGACCCAGCAATGTTTATATTACCAATAGAATTGGTGCTATGAAGGCGATTTAATTGTTCGAAGAGGTGGAGTTCAATTGGGGCTGGTGATACAATGAGAATTTACATTCAGTGAGGTGTGCTGGGTATAACAGACAGCAGGGCAGAGGCAATGTGAGATCAAAGCAGCTGTCAGCCTACCATGGTGTCTGCAAAGGAACCAAAGTGAAAAGAACCTCATTTGGAATTTGTAAGGTGAAAATGCTTTGCCTGGTGTTTGGTTAAGTCTATGGGTTGTTGTTGCCTTAGTGGAGATTAGTCTGGGAATTTGTTCGAAGTTAAGACAGCGGTGATTACTAACCATGTGTATATGTTTAACTTGTGTAAATTAATAAATGTCCCATGTAGTTTGATATAAAATTCCCTCTGGTCTGGTTAATGAATTTAGAGTCTCAAACATAATACTTAAAATTATAGGTTATGACATTTGTTTAAAGATTCTCTCTGGGATTTTTAAATAACTCAGCTTCACCAACTGCTGGGTCATAACAATGTCTCTCTCTCTCTCTTTCTGCCTCTCTCTCCCTCTCTGTCTATCTCTCTCTGTGTTACTCTCTCACTTTCTGCCTCTCTCTCTCTATCTCTAACTCTGTCACTGTCTCTCTCTCTGTTTTTTTCTCTCTCTCAGTCTCTGTTTCTCTCTCTCACTCTGCCTCTCCCTCTGTCTCTCTATCTCCCTGTCTCTCTCTCTCTGACTTTCTCTCTCCCTCTGTCTCTGTTTCTCTCTCTCTGTCTGTCTCTCACCCTCTCTCTGTCTCTCTCTTTGCCTCTGTCTCTGTCTGTCGCTTTTTCTCTCTCTCTCTCTCTGTCTCTGTCTGTCGCTCTTTCTGTCTCTCTCTCTCTGTCTCTTTGTTTCTCTCTCTCTCTTTCTCTCTGTCTCTGTCTGTCGCTCTTTCTCTCTCTCCCTCTCTGCCTCTCCCTCTCTGTTCTCTCTCTGTCTCATTCCCATCTCTCCCTGTCTGTATGTGTCTCTCTCTCTTTCTCTGTCTCTCTCTCTCTCTACCCCTCTCTCTCTGTCTCCCCTCTGTTCCTTTCTCTCTGTCTCTCTCTTTCTGTCTGTCTCTCTCTCTGTCTCTCTCTCATGCTCTCTCTGTCTCTCTCTTTGCCTGTCTCTGTCTCTCTCTGTTTCTCTCTCTGTTCTCTCTCTTTCTCCCTCTGTCTTTGCCTCCATCTCCCTCTCTGCCCTTCCCTCTCTGTCTCTTTCTGTCTGTCTGTCTGTCTCTCTCATTCTGTCCGACTCCATCTCTCTCTCTCTCTTCTTGTCCTCTCTCTCTGTCTCTCTCTCTCTCTCTGACTCTCGCTGTCTCTGTCTCTGCCTCTCTCTCTCTGTCTCTGTCTCTCCCTCTGTCTTTGTTTCTCTCTCTCTCTCTGACACTCTCAGGCTCTCTCTCACTCGCTGTCTCTCTCTGTCTCTCTCTCTCACTCTCTCTCCCTCTCTATCTCTCTCCCTCTCTATCTCTCTCTCTCTGTCTCTCTTTCTCTTCTGTCTCTCTCGCTCGCTCTCTCTCTGTCTTTATCTATCTCTCTCTCTGCCTCTGCCTATCTCTCTCTCTGTATCTCCCTCTCTGTCTGTCTCTGTCTCTCTCTCCCTGTCTCTCTCTCTGTTACTCTGTCTCACTCTCTCTGTCTCTCTCCCTCTTTGCCTCTGTCTCTCTCTCTTTGTCTTTCTCTCTCTCTGTATCTCCCTCTGTCTCTCTCTCTCTCTGTATCGCTCTCTCTCTGTGTCTCCCTCCCTCTCTCTCTCTCTGTATCTCCCTCTCTGCACGTGCCTCTGTCTCTCTCTCCTTCTCTGTCTCTCTTTCTCTGTCTCACTCTCTCTGTCTCTCTCCCCCTCTCTGCCTCTCTCTGTCTCTCGTACTCTCTCTCTCTCTCTCTCTCTGTACAAAGAAGGCTCACTTCTGAACTTTGAGGCTGAGTGCTTTGGAAGGGGTGGGGCGAGCGTGAGGCATGGCAGGGATTGGGTTCCGCTCGCTGGCCCCTTCTGGCGCTGGTCCGAGGGTTGGTGACTGTGTCATTAGACCCTGATGGGTCTGGTGTGTGCATCCTTGGGACTCAGGTCCAACTGTGTGGAACGAGGATATTGTCAGATGTTCAGCGAGCAGGGGAGGGAATCCTGGGTGCGCAGCAAGCTCAGTGAACGATACGAGCTGGTGAAAGGTCAGAGACCTGTTAGGGAAGAAAAAACCCAACATCAGCACAAGGCAAAGGCACAACGTTCAAAGTTCACAACACAAGGTTCAGGCAGCGCTGGAACCGTGTCTGTTATAAACCAACCCCAACATTTCCACGTAACATGAGCGGCTGACCGGCCCTCAGGTGAGTATCAGGGCCAGACAGCGGCAGCATCGGAAGAGTCGGAAACGAGGAGAGAGGGAGAGGGACAGAGAGGTTCAGGGAGGGAATCAGACAGCTCGGGGACCGCAGGCAGCTGAAGGGTCGGCTGCCGATGGTGGAGCAATGGGGGATGAGGGGGATGGTCAAGAGGCTGGAAGAGGAGCGGAGAGATCTCGGAGGGTGGTAGGAGGGTTACAGAGATAGGGAGGGTTGTAGGGGCTGGAGGAGGTTAGAGAGATAGGGAGGGGTGTAGGGGCTGGAGGAGGTTACAGAGATAGGGAGGGTTGTAGGGGCTGGAGGAGGTCAGAGAGATAGGGAGTGTTGTAGGGGCTGGAGGAGGTTACAGAGATAGGGAGGGCTGTAGGGGCTGGAGGAGGTTAGAGAGATAGGGAGGGTTGTAGGGGCTGGAGGAGGATATAAGGAATGTGAGGGTTGTAGGGGCTGGAGGAGGTTACAGAGATAGGGAAGGTTAAAGATGCTGGATGAGTTTACAGAAATAGGGAGTGTTGTAGGGGCTGGAGGAGGTTACAGAGATAGGGAGGGCTGTAGGGGCTGGAGGAGGTTAGAGAGATAGGGAGGGTTGTAGGGGCTGGAGGAGGATATAAGGAATGTGAGGGTTGTAGGGGCTGGAGGAGGTTACAGAGAGAGGGAAGGTTAAAGATGCTGGATGAGTTTACAGAAATAGGGAGGGTTGTAGGGGCTGGAGGAGGTTAGAGAGATACGGAGGGTTGTAGGGGATGGAGGAGGTTACAGAGATAGGGAGGGTTGTAGGGGCTGGAGGAGGTTCCAGAGATAAGGAGGGTATTTGGGGCTGGAGGAGGTTACAGAGATAGGGATGTTTGTAGGGGCTGGAGGAGGTTACAGAGATAGGGAGGGTTGTAGGGGCTGGAGGAGGTTACAGAGATAGGGAGGGTTGTCGGGGCTGGAGGAGGTTACAGAGATAGGGAGGGTTGTAGGGGCTGGAGGAGGTTACGGAGATAGGGAGTGTTGTAGGGGCTGGAGGAGGATACAGGGAATGTGAGGGTTGTAGGGGCTGGATTAGGTTACAGAGATAGGGAGGGCTGTAGGGGCTGGAGGAGGTTAGAGAGATAGGGAGGGTTGTAGGGGCTGGAGGAGGATATAAGGAATGTGAGGGTTGTAGGGGCTGGAGGAGGTTACAGAGATAGGGAAGGTTAAAGATGCTGGATGAGTTTACAGAAATAGGGAGGGTTGTAGGGGCTGGAGGAGGTTAGAGAGATACGGAGGGTTGTAGGGGATGGAGGAGGTTACAGAGATAGGGAGGGTTGTAGGGGCTGGAGGAGGTTCCAGAGATAAGGAGGGTATTTGGGGCTGGAGGAGGTTACAGAGATAGGGAGGGGTGTAGGGAGTGGTGGAGGTTACACAGATAGGGAGGGTTGTAGGGGCTGGAGGAGGGGACAGAGATAAGGAGGTTTGTAGGGGCTGCAGGAGGTTACAGAGATAGGGAGAGTTGTAGGGGTTGGAGGAGGTTACAGAGATAGGGTGGGTTGCAGGGGTGGGAGGAGGTTACAAAGATAGGGAGGGTTGTAGGGATTGGTAGAGGTTACAGAGAAAGGGAGGGTTGTAGGGGCTGGGGGAGGGGACAGAGTTAGGGAGGGTTGTAGGAGCTGAAGGATGTTACAGAGATAGGGAGAGTTGTAGGTGCTGGAGGAGGTTCCAGAGATAGGGAGGGATGTAGGGTCTGGAGGAGGGGACAGAGTTATGGAGGTTTGTAGGGGCTGGAGGACCTTACAGAGATAGGGAGGGTTGTAGGTGCTGGAGGAGGTTACAGAGATAAGGAGGTTTGTAGTGGCTGGAGGAGGTTACAGAGATAGGGAGGGTTGTAGGGGCTGGAGGAGGTTAGAGAGATAGGGAGTGTTGTAGGGCTGGAGGAGGTTAGAGAGATAGGGAGGGTTGTAGGGGCTGGAGGAGGATATGGGAATGTGAGGGTTGTAGGGGCTGGAGGAGGTTACAGTGAAAGGGAGGGGTGTAGGCGCTGGAGGAGGTTACAGAGATAGGGAGTGTTGCAGGGGCTGCAGGTGGTTAGAGAGATAGGGAGGGTTGTAGGTGCTGGAGGTAGTTACAGAGATAGGGAGGGTCGTAGGGGCTGGAGGAGGTTAGAGAGATAGGGAGGGTTGTAGGGGCTGGAGGAGTTTACAGAGATAGGGAGGGTTGTAGGGGCTGGAGGAGGTTTCAGAGATAGGGAGGGTTGTAGGGGCTGGAGGAGGTTACAGAGATAGGGAGGTTTGAAGAGGCTGGATGAGTTTACAGAGATAGAGAGGGTTGTAGGGGCTGGAGGAGGTTAGAGAGATGGGGAGGGTTGTAGGGGTTGGAGGAGGATACAGGGAATGTGAGGGTTGTAGGGGCTGGATTAGGTTACAGAGATAGGGACGGCTGTAGGGGCTGGAGGAGGTTAGAGAGATAGGGAGGGTTGTAGGTGCTGGAGGAGGATATAAGGAATGTGAGGGTTGTAGGGGCTGGAGGAGGTTACAGAGATAGGGAAGGTTAAAGACGCGGGAAGATTTTACAGAAATAGGGAGAGTTGTAGGGGCTGGAGGAGGTTAGAGAGATAGGGAGGGTTGTAGGGGCTGGAGGAGGTTACAGAGATAGGGAGGGTTGTAGGGGCTGGAGGAGGTTACAGAGATAGGGAGGGTAGTTGGGGCTGGAGGGGGTTCCAGAGAGATAGGGAAGTTTGTAGGGGCTGGAGGAGGGTACAGAGATAGGGAGGGTTGTAGGGAGTGGTGGAGGTTACAGAGATAGGGACTGTTGTAGGGGCTGGAGGAGGGGACAGAGTTAGGGAGGGTTGTAGGAGCTGGAGGAGGTAAAAGAGATAGGGAGAGTTGTAGGTGCTGGAGGAGGTTACAGAGATAGGGAGGGATGTAGGAACTGGAGGAGGGTACAGTGTTAGGGAGGGCTGTAGGGGCAGGATGAGGTTACAGAGATAGGGACGTTTGTAAGGGCTGGAGGATGTTACAGAGATGGGGGGGTTGTAGGGGCTGGAGGAGGGTTACAGAGATAGGGAGGGTTGTAGGGGCTGGAGGAGGGGACAGATTTAGGGACGGTTCTAGGAGCTGGAGGAGGTTACAGAGATAGGGAGGGTTGTAGGGGGCTGGAGGAGGTTACAGAGATAGGGAGGGTTATTGGGGCTGGAGGAGGTTACAGAGATAGGGAGGGTTGTAGGGGGCTGGAGGAGGTTACAGAGATAGGGAGGTATGAAGAGGCTGAATCAGTTTACAGAGATAGAGAGGGTTTTAGGGTCTGGAGGAGGTTAGAGAGATAGGGAGGGTTGTAGGGGTTGGAGGAGGTTAGAGAGATAGGGAGGGTTGTAGGGGTTGGAGGAGGATACAGGGAATGTGAGAGTTGTAGGGGCTGGATTAGGTTACAGAGATAGGGAGGGCTGTAGGGGCTGGAGGAGGTTAGAGAGATAGGGAGGGTTGTAGGGGCTGGAGGAGGATATAAGGAATGTGATGGTTGTAGGGGCTGGAGGAGGTTACAGAGATAGGGAGGGTTGTAGGGGCTGGAGGAGGTTCCAGAGATAAGGAGGGTATTTGGGGCTGGAGGAGGTTACAGAGATAGGGAGGGGTGTAGGGAGTGGTGGAGGTTACACAGATAGGGAGGGTTGTAGGGGCTGGAGGAGGTTACAGAGATAGGGAGGGTAGTTGGGGCTGGAGGAGGTTACAGAGATAGGGAGTGTTGTAGGGGCTGGAGGAGGTTACAGAGATAGGGATGTTTGTAGGGGCTGGAGAAGGTTATAGAGATAGGGAGGGTTGTAGGGGCTGGAGGAGGTTACAGAGATAGGGAGGGTGGCTGGAGGAGGTCAGAGAGATAGGGAGGGTTGTAGGGGCTGGAGGAGGTTACGGAGATAGGGAGTGTTGTAGGGGCTGGAGGAGGATACAGGGAATGTGAGGGTTGTAGGGGCTGGATTAGGTTACAGAGATAGGGAGGGCTGTAGGGGCTGGAGGAGGTTAGAGAGATAGGGAGGGTTGTAGGGGCTGGAGGAGGTTACAGAGATAGGGAGGGTTGTAGGGGGTGGAGGAGGTTACAGAGATAGGGAGGGTTGTCGGGGCTGGAGGAGGTCAGAGAGATAGGGAGGGTTGTAGGGGCTGGAGGAGGTTACGGAGATAGGGAGTGTTGTAGGGGATGGAGGAGGATACAGGGAATGTGAGGGTTGTAGGGGCTGGATTAGGTTACAGAGATAGGGAGGGCAGTAGGGGCTGGAGGAGGTTAGAGAGATAGGGAGGGTTGTAGGGGCTGGAGGAGGATACAGGGAATGTGAGGGTTGTAGGGGCTGGATTAGGTTACAGAGATAGGGAGGGCTGTAGGGGCTGGAGGGGGTTACAGAGATAGGGAGGGTCGTAGGAGCTGGAGGAGGTTACAGAGATAGGGAGGGTTGTAGGGGCTGGAGGTGGGTTACAGAGATAGGGAGGGTTGTAGGGGCTGGAGGAGGTTACGGAGATAGGGAGTGTTGTAGGGGCTGGAGGAGGTTACAGAGATAGGGATGTTTGTAGGGGCTGGAGGAGGTTACAGAGATAGGGAGGGTTGTAGGGGCTGGAGGAGGTTACAGAGATAGGGAGGGTTGTCGGGGCTGGAGGAGGTCAGAGAGATAGGGAGGGTTGTAGGGGCTGGAGGAGGTTACGGAGATAGGGAGTGTTGTAGGAGCTGGAGGAGGATACAGGGAATGTGAGGGTTGTAGGGGCTGGATTAGGTTACAGAGATAGGGAGGGCTGTAGGGGCTGGAGGAGGTTAGAGAGATAGGGAGGGTTGTAGGGGCTGGAGGAGGATATAAGGAATGTGAGTGTTGTAGGGGCTGGAGGAGGTTACAGAGATAGGGAAGGTTAAAGAGGCTGGATGAGTTTACAGAAATAGGGAGGGTTGTAGGGGCTGGAGGAGGTTAGAGAGATACGGAGGGTTGTAGGGGATGGCGGAGGTTACAGAGATAGGGAGGGTTGTAGGGGCTGGAGGAGGTTCCAGAGATAAGGAGGGTATTTGGGGCTGGAGGAGGTTACAGAGATAGGGAGGGGTGTAGGGAGTGGTGGAGGTTACACAGATAGGGAGGGTTGTAGGGGCTGGAGGAGGGGACAGAGATAAGGAGGTTTGTAGGGGCTCAGGAGGTTACAGAGATAGGGAGAGTTGTAGGGGTTGGAGGAGGTTACAGAGATAGGGTGGGTTGCAGGGGTGGGAGGAGGTTACAAAGATAGGGAGGTTTGTAGGGATTGGTAGAGGTTACAGAGAAAGGGAGTGTTGTAGGGGCTGGAGGAGGGGACAGAGTTAGGGAGGGTTGTAGGAGCTGGAGGATGTTACAGAGATAGGGAGAGTTGTAGGTGCTGGAGGAGGTTCCAGAGATAGGGAGGGATGTTGGGTCTGGAGGAGGGGACAGAGTTATGGAGGTTTGTAGGGGCTGGAGGACCTTACAGAGATAGGGAGGGTTGTAGGTGCTGGAGGAGGTTACAGAGATAAGGAGGTTTGTGGTGGCTGGAGGAGGTTACAGAGATAGGGAGGGTTGTAGGGGCTGGAGGAGGTTAGAGAGATAGGTAGTGTTGTAGGGCTGGAGGAGGTTAGAGAGATAGGGAGGGTTGTAGGGGCTGGAGTAGGATATAGGGAATGTGAGGGTTGTAGGGCCTGGAGGAGCTTACAGTGAAAGGGAGGGGTGTAGGCGCTGGAGGAGGTTACAGAGATAGGGAGTGTTGCAGGGGCTGCAGGTGGTTAGAGAGATAGGGAGGGTTGTAGGTGCTGGAGGTAGTTACAGAGATAGGGAGGGTCGTAGGGGCTGGAGGAGGTTACAGAGATAGGGAGGGTTGTAGGGGCTGGAGGAGTTTACAGAGATAGGGAGCGTTGTAGGGGCTGGAGGAGGTTTCAGAGATAGGGAGGGTTGTAGGGGCTGGAGGAGGTTAGAGAGATAGGGAGGGTTGTAGGGGCTGGAGGAGGTTACAGAGATAGGGAGGTTTGAAGAGGCTGGATGAGTTTACAGAGATAGAGAGGGTTGTAGGGGCTGGAGGAGGTTAGAGAGATAGGGAGGGTTGTAGGGGCTGGAGGAGGATACAGGGAATGTGAGGGTTGTAGGGGCTGGATTAGGTTACAGAGATAGGGAGGGCTGTAGCGGCTGGAGGAGGTTAGAGAGATAGGGAGGGTTGTAGGGGCTGGAGGAGGATATGGGAATGTGAGGGTTGTAGGGGCTGGAGGAGGTTACAGTGAAAGGGAGGGGTGTAGGCGCTGGAGGAGGTTACAGAGATAGGGAGTGTTGCAGGGGCTGCAGGTGGTTAGAGAGATAGGGAGGGTTGTAGGTGCTGGAGGTAGTTACAGAGATAGGGAGGGTCGTAGGGGCTGGAGGAGGTTACAGAGATAGGGAGGGTTGTAGGGGCTGGAGGAGGTTACGGAGATAGGGAGTGTTGTAGGGGCTGGAGGAGGTTACAGAGATAGGGATGTTTGTAGGGGCTGGAGGAGGTTACAGAGATAGGGAGGGTTGTAGGGGCTGGAGGAGGTTACAGAGATAGGGAGGGTTGTCGGGGCTGGAGGAGGTTACAGAGATAGGGAGGGTTGTAGGGGCTGGAGGAGGTTACGGAGATAGGGAGTGTTGTAGGGGCTGGAGGAGGATACAGGGAATGTGAGGGTTGTAGGGGCTGGATTAGGTTACAGAGATAGGGAGGGCTGTAGGGGCTGGAGGAGGTTAGAGAGATAGGGAGGGTTGTAGGGGCTGGAGGAGGATATAAGGAATGTGAGGGTTGTAGGGGCTGGAGGAGGTTACAGAGATAGGGAAGGTTAAAGATGCTGGATGAGTTTACAGAAATAGGGAGGGTTGTAGGGGCTGGAGGAGGTTAGAGAGATACGGAGGGTTGTAGGGGATGGAGGAGGTTACAGAGATAGGGAGGGTTGTAGGGGCTGGAGGAGGTTCCAGAGATAAGGAGGGTATTTGGGGCTGGAGGAGGTTACAGAGATAGGGAGGGGTGTAGGGAGTGGTGGAGGTTACACAGATAGGGAGGGTTGTAGGGGCTGGAGGAGGGGACAGAGATAAGGAGGTTTGTAGGGGCTGCAGGAGGTTACAGAGATAGGGAGAGTTGTAGGGGTTGGAGGAGGTTACAGAGATAGGGTGGGTTGCAGGGGTGGGAGGAGGTTACAAAGATAGGGAGGGTTGTAGGGATTGGTAGAGGTTACAGAGAAAGGGAGGGTTGTAGGGGCTGGGGGAGGGGACAGAGTTAGGGAGGGTTGTAGGAGCTGGAGGATGTTACAGAGATAGGGAGAGTTGTAGGTGCTGGAGGAGGTTCCAGAGATAGGGAGGGATGTAGGGTCTGGAGGAGGGGACAGAGTTATGGAGGTTTGTAGGGGCTGGAGGACCTTACAGAGATAGGGAGGGTTGTAGGTGCTGGAGGAGGTTACAGAGATAAGGAGGTTTGTAGTGGCTGGAGGAGGTTACAGAGATAGGGAGGGTTGTAGGGGCTGGAGGAGGTTAGAGAGATAGGGAGTGTTGTAGGGCTGGAGGAGGTTAGAGAGATAGGGAGGGTTGTAGGGGCTGGAGGAGGATATGGGAATGTGAGGGTTGTAGGGGCTGGAGGAGGTTACAGTGAAAGGGAGGGGTGTAGGCGCTGGAGGAGGTTACAGAGATAGGGAGTGTTGCAGGGGCTGCAGGTGGTTAGAGAGATAGGGAGGGTTGTAGGTGCTGGAGGTAGTTACAGAGATAGGGAGGGTCGTAGGGGCTGGAGGAGGTTAGAGAGATAGGGAGGGTTGTAGGGGCTGGAGGAGTTTACAGAGATAGGGAGGGTTGTAGGGGCTGGAGGAGGTTTCAGAGATAGGGAGGGTTGTAGGGGCTGGAGGAGGTTACAGAGATAGGGAGGTTTGAAGAGGCTGGATGAGTTTACAGAGATAGAGAGGGTTGTAGGGGCTGGAGGAGGTTAGAGAGATGGGGAGGGTTGTAGGGGTTGGAGGAGGATACAGGGAATGTGAGGGTTGTAGGGGCTGGATTAGGTTACAGAGATAGGGACGGCTGTAGGGGCTGGAGGAGGTTAGAGAGATAGGGAGGGTTGTAGGTGCTGGAGGAGGATATAAGGAATGTGAGGGTTGTAGGGGCTGGAGGAGGTTACAGAGATAGGGAAGGTTAAAGACGCGGGAAGATTTTACAGAAATAGGGAGAGTTGTAGGGGCTGGAGGAGGTTAGAGAGATAGGGAGGGTTGTAGGGGCTGGAGGAGGTTACAGAGATAGGGAGGGTTGTAGGGGCTGGAGGAGGTTACAGAGATAGGGAGGGTAGTTGGGGCTGGAGGGGGTTCCAGAGAGATAGGGAGGTTTGTAGGGGCTGGAGGAGGGTACAGAGATAGGGAGGGTTGTAGGGAGTGGTGGAGGTTACAGAGATAGGGACTGTTGTAGGGGCTGGAGGAGGGGACAGAGTTAGGGAGGGTTGTAGGAGCTGGAGGAGGTAAAAGAGATAGGGAGAGTTGTAGGTGCTGGAGGAGGTTACAGAGATAGGGAGGGATGTAGGAACTGGAGGAGGGTACAGTGTTAGGGAGGGCTGTAGGGGCAGGATGAGGTTACAGAGATAGGGACGTTTGTAAGGGCTGGAGGATGTTACAGAGATGGGGGGGTTGTAGGGGCTGGAGGAGGGTTACAGAGATAGGGAGGGTTGTAGGGGCTGGAGGAGGGGACAGAGTTAGGGACGGTTGTAGGAGCTGGAGGAGGTTACAGAGATAGGGAGGGTTGTAGGGGGCTGGAGGAGGTTACAGAGATAGGGAGGGTTATTGGGGCTGGAGGAGGTTACAGAGATAGGGAGGGTTGTAGGGGGCTGGAGGAGGTTACAGAGATAGGGAGGTATGAAGAGGCTGAATCAGTTTACAGAGATAGAGAGGGTTTTAGGGTCTGGAGGAGGTTAGAGAGATAGGGAGGGTTGTAGGGGTTGGAGGAGGTTAGAGAGATAGGGAGGGTTGTAGGGGTTGGAGGAGGATACAGGGAATGTGAGAGTTGTAGGGGCTGGATTAGGTTACAGAGATAGGGAGGGCTGTAGGGGCTGGAGGAGGTTAGAGAGATAGGGAGGGTTGTAGGGGCTGGAGGAGGATATAAGGAATGTGATGGTTGTAGGGGCTGGAGGAGGTTACAGAGATAGGGAGGGGTGTAGGGAGTGGTGGAGGTTACACAGATAGGGAGGGTTGTAGGGGCTGGAGGAGGTTACAGAGATAGGGAGGGTAGTTGGGGCTGGAGGAGGTTACAGAGATAGGGAGTGTTGTAGGGGCTGGAGGAGGTTACAGAGATAGGGATGTTTGTAGGGGCTGGAGAAGGTTATAGAGATAGGGAGGGTTGTAGGGGCTGGAGGAGGTTACAGAGATAGGGAGGGTGGCTGGAGGAGGTCAGAGAGATAGGGAGGGTTGTAGGGGCTGGAGGAGGTTACGGAGATAGGGAGTGTTGTAGGGGCTGGAGGAGGATACAGGGAATGTGAGGGTTGTAGGGGCTGGATTAGGTTACAGAGATAGGGAGGGCTGTAGGGGCTGGAGGAGGTTAGAGAGATAGGGAGGGTTGTAGGGGCTGGAGGAGGTTACAGAGATAGGGAGGGTTGTAGGGGGTGGAGGAGGTTACAGAGATAGGGAGGGTTGTCGGGGCTGGAGGAGGTCAGAGAGATAGGGAGGGTTGTAGGGGCTGGAGGAGGTTACGGAGATAGGGAGTGTTGTAGGGGATGGAGGAGGATACAGGGAATGTGAGGGTTGTAGGGGCTGGATTAGGTTACAGAGATAGGGAGGGCAGTAGGGGCTGGAGGAGGTTAGAGACATAGGGAGGGTTGTAGGGGCTGGAGGAGGATACAGGGAATGTGAGGGTTGTAGGGGCTGGATTAGGTTACAGAGATAGGGAGGGCTGTAGGGGCTGGAGGGGGTTACAGAGATAGGGAGGGTCGTAGGAGCTGGAGGAGGTTACAGAGATAGGGAGGGTTGTAGGGGCTGGAGGTGGGTTACAGAGATAGGGAGGGTTCTAGGGGCTGGAGGAGGGGGACAGAGTTAGGGAGGGTTGTAGGGGCTGGAGGAGGTAAAAGAGATAGGGAGGGTAGTTGGAGTTGGAGGAGGTTCCAGAGAGATAGGGAGGTTTGTAGGGGCTGGAGGAGGTTACAGAGATAGGGTGGTTTGCAAGAGTGGGAGGAGGTTACACAGATACAGAGGGTTGTAGGGAGTGGTGGAGGTTACAGAGATAGGGACTGTTGTAGGGGCTGGAGGAGAGGACAGAGTTAGGGAGGGTTGTAGGAGCTGGAGGAGGTAAAAGAGATAGGGAGAGTTGTAGGTGCGGGAGGAGGTTACAGAGATAGGGAGGGATGTAGGAACTGGAGGAGGGGACAGTGTTAGGGAGGGTTGTAGGGGCAGGATGAGGTTACAGAGATAGGGACGTTTGTAAGGGCTGGAGGATGTTAAAGAGATAGGGAGGGTTGTAGGGGCTGGAGGAGGTTACAGAGATAGGGAGGGTTGTAGTGGCTGGAGGAGGTTACAGAGATAGAGTGGTTTGTAGGGGCTGGAGGAGGTTACAGAGATAGGGAGGGTTGTAGGGGCTGGTGGAAGTTACAGAGATAGGGAGGCTTGTAGGGGCTGGAGGAGGGGACAGAGATAGAGAGGGTTTTAGGGTCTGGAGGAGGTTAGAGAGATAGGGAGGATTGTAGGGGTTGGAGGAGGATACAGGGAATGTGAGGGTTGTAGGGGCTGGATTAGGTTACAGAGATAGGGAGGGCTGTAGGGGCTGGAGGAGTTTTGAGAGATAGGGAGGGTTGTAGGGGCTGGAGGAGGTTACAGAGATAGGGAAGGTTAAAGAGGCTGGATGAGTTTACTGAAATAGGGAGGGTTGTAGGGGCTGGAGGAGTTTAGAGAGATAGGGAGGGTTGTAGGGGCCGGAGGAGGTTACAGAGATAGGGAGGGTTGTAGGGGCTGGAGGAGGTTACAGAGATAGGGAGGGTAGTTGGGGCTGGAGGAGGTTACAGACATAGGGTGGGTTGCAGGGATGGAAGGATTTTACAGAGATAGAGAGGGTTGTAGGGAGTGGTGGAGGTTACACAGATAGGGAGGGTTGTAGGGGCTGGAGGAGGGGACAGAGTTAGGGAGGGTTGTAGGAGCTGGAGGAGGTAAAAGAGATAGGGAGGGTAGTTGGAGTTGGAGGAGGTTCCAGAGATAGGGAGGTTTGTAGGAGCTGGAGGAGGGGACAGAGATAGGGAGAGTTGTAGTTGCTGGAGGAGGTTACAGAGATAGGGAGGGATGTAGGAACTGGAGGAGGGGACAATGTTAGGGAGGGTTGTAGGGGCAGGATGAGGTAACAGAGATAGGGAGGTTTGTAAGGGATGGAGGAGGTTACAGAGTTAGGGAGGGTTGTAGGGGCTGGAGGAGGGTTACAGAGATAGGGAGGGTTGTAGGGGCTGGAGGAGGTTACTGAGATAGGGAGGGTTGTAGGGGCTGGTGGAGGTTACAGAGATAGGGAGGCTTGTAGGGGCTGGAGGAGGGGACAGAGATAGGGAGGGTTGTAGGGGCTGGAGGAGGTTACAGAGATAGGGAGGGTTGTCGGGGCTAGAGGAGGTCAGAGAGATAGGGAGGGTTGTAGGGGCTGGAGGAGGTTACGGAGATAGGGAGTGTTGTAGGGGCTGGAGGAGTATACAGGGAATGTGAGGGTTGTAGGGGCTGGATCAGGTTACAGAGATAGGGAGGGCTGTAGGGGCTGGAGGAGGTTAGAGAGATAGGGAGGGTTGTAGGGGCTGGAGGAGGATATAAGGAATGTGAGGTTTGTAGGGGCTGGAGGAGGTTACAGAGATAGGGAAGGTTAAAGAGGCTGGATGAGTTTACAGAAATAGGGAGGGTTGTAGGGGCTGGAGGAGGTTAGAGAGATACGGAGGGTTGTAGGGGATGGAGGAGGTTACAGAGATAGGGAGGGTTGTAGGGGCTGGAGGAGGTTCCAGAGATAAGGAGGGTATTTGGGGCTGGAGGAGGTTACAGAGATAGGGAGGGGTGTAGGGAGTGGTGGAGGTTACACAGATAGGGAGGGTTGTAGGGGCTGGAGGAGGGGACAGAGATAAGGAGGTTTGTAGGGGCTGCAGGAGGTTACAGAGATAGGGAGAGTTGTAGGGGTTGGAGGAGATTACAGAGATAGGGTGGATTGCAGGGGTGGGAGGAGGTTACAGAGATAGGGAGGGTTGTAGGGATTGGTAGAGGTTACAGAGAAAGGGAGGGATGTAGGGGCTGGGGGAGGGGACAGAGTTAGGGAGGGTTGTAGGAGCTGGCGGATGTTACAGAGATAGGGAGAGTTGTAGGTGCTGGAGGAGGTTCCAGAGATAGGGAGGGATGTAGGGTCTGGAGGAGGGGACAGAGTTATGGAGGTTTGTAGGGGCTGGAGGACCTTACAGAGATAGGGAGGGTTGTAGGTGCTGGAGGAGGTTACATAGATAAGGAGTTTTGTAGTGGCTGGAGGAGGTTACAGAGATAGGGAGGGTTGTAGGGGCTGGAGGAGGTTAGAGAGATAGGGAGTGTTGTAGGGCTGGAGGAGGTTAGAGAGATAGGGAGGGTTGTAGGGGCTGGAGGAGGTTACAGTGAAAGGGAGCGGTGTAGGCGCTGGAGAAGGTTACAGAGATAGGGAGTGTTGCAGGGGCTGCAGGTGGTTAGAGAGATAGGGAGGGTTGTAGGTGCTGGAGGTAGTTACAGAGATAGGGAGGGTCGTAGGGGCTGGAGGAGGTTACAGAGATAGGGAGGGTTGTAGGGGCTGGAGGAGTTTACAGAGATAGGGAGGGTTGTAGGGGCTGGAGGAGGTTTCAGAGATAGGGAGCGTTGTAGGGGCTGGAGGAGGTTAGAGAGATAGGGAGGGTTGTAGGGGCTGGAGGAGGTTACAGAGATAGGGAGGTTTGAAGAGGCTGGATGAGTTTACAGAGATAGAGAGGGTTGTAGGGGCTGGAGGAGGATACAGGGAATGTGAGGGTTGTAGGGGCTGGATTAGGTTACAGAGATAGGGAGGGCTGTAGGGGCTGGAGGAGGTTAGAGAGATAGGGAGGGTTGTAGGTGCTGGAGGAGGATATAAGGAATGTGAGGGTTGTAGGGGCTGGGGGAGGTTACAGAGATAGGGAAGGTTAAAGAGGCTGGAAGATTTTACAGAAATAGGGAGGGTTGTAGGGGCTGGAGGAGGTTAGAGAGATAGGGAGGGTTGTAGGATCTGGAGGAGGATACAGGGAATGTGAGGGTTGTAGGGGCTGGATTAGGTTACAGAGATAGGGAGGGCTGTAGCGGCTGGAGGAGGTTAGAGAGATAGGGAGGGTTGTAGGTGCTGGAGGAGGATATAAGGAATGTGAGGGTTGTAGGGGCTGGAGGATGTTACAGAGATAGGGAGGGTTGTAGGGGCTGGAGGAGGTTACAGAGATAGGGAGGGTATTTGGGGCTGGAGGAGGTTACAGACATAGGGTGGGTTGCAGGGGTGGGAGGAGGTTACAGAGATAGAGAGGGTTGTAGGGAGTGGTGGAGGTTACACAGATAGGGAGGGTTGTAGGGGCTGGAGGAGGGGACAGAGTTAGGGAGGGTTGTAGGGGCTGGAGGAGGTAAAAGAGATAGGGAGGGTAGTTGGAGTTGGAGGAGGTTCCAGAGAGATAGGGAGGTTTGTAGGGGCTGGAGGAGGTTACAGAGATAGGGTGGGTTGCAGGAGTGGGAGGAGGTTACACAGATATAGAGGGTTGTAGGGAGTGGTGGAGGTTACAGAGATAGGGACTGTTGTAAGGGCTGGAGGAGGGGACAGAGTTAGGGAGGGTTGTAGGAGCTGGAGGAGGTAAAAGAGATAGGGAGAGTTGTAGGTGCTGGAGGAGGTTACAGAGATAGGGAGGGATGTAGGAACTGGAGGAGGGGACAGTGTTAGGGAGGGTTGTAGGGGCAGGATGAGGTTACAGAGATAGGGACGTTTGTAAGGGCTGGAGGATGTTACAGAGATAGGGGGGGTTGTAGGGGCTGGAGGAGGGTTACATAGATAGGGAGGGTTGTAGGGGCTGGTGGAAGTTACAGAGATAGGGAGGGTTGTAGGGGCTGGAGGAGGTTACAGATATAGGGAGGCTTGTAGGGGCTGGAGGAGGGGACAGAGATAGAGAGGGTTTTAGGGTCTGGAGGAGGTTAGAGAGATAGGGAGGGTTGTAGGGGCTGGAGGAGGTTACAGATATAGGGAGGCTTGTAGGGGCAGGAGGAGGGGACAGAGATAGAGAGGATTTTAGGGTCTGGAGGAGGTTAGAGAGATAGGGAGGGTTGTAGGGGTTGGAGGAGGATACAGGGAATGTGAGGTTTGTAGGGGCTGGATTAGGTTACAGAGATAGGGAGGGCTGTAGGGGCTGGAGGAGTTTAGAGAGATAGGGAGGGTTGTAGGGGCTGGAGGAGGTTACAGAGATAGGGAAGGTTAAAGAGGCTGGATGAGTTTACTGAAATAGGGAGGGTTGTAGGGGCTGGAGGAGTTTAGAGAGATAGGGAGGGTTGTAGGGGCCGGAGGAGGTTACAGAGATAGGGAGGGTTGTAGGGGCTGGAGGAGGTTACAGAGATAGGGAGGGTAGTTGGGGCTGGAGGAGGTTACAGACATAGGGTGGGTTGCAGGGGTGGAAGGATTTTACAGAGATAGAGAGGGTTGTAGGGAGTGGTGGAGGTTACACAGATAGGGAGGGTTGTAGGGGCTGGAGGAGGGGACAGAGTTAGGGAGGGTTGTAGGAGCTGGAGGAGGTAAAAGAGATAGGGAGGGTAGTTGGAGTTGGAGGAGGTTCCAGAGATAGGGAGGTTTGTAGGGGCTGGAGGAGGGGACAGAGATAGGGAGAGTTGTAGTTGCTGGAGGAGGTTACAGAGATAGGGAGGGATGTAGGAACTGGAGGAGGGGACAGTGTTAGGGAGGATTGTAGGGGCAGGATGAGGTAACAGAGATAGGGAGGTTTGTAAGGGATGGAGGAGGTTACAGAGTTAGGGAGGGTTGTAGGGGCTGGAGGAGGGTTACAGAGATAGGGAGGGTTGTAGGGGCTGGAGGAGGTTACAGAGATAGGGAGGGTTGTAGGGGCTGGTGGAGGTTACAGAGATAGGGAGGCTTGTAGGGGCTGGAGGAGGGGACAGAGATAGGGAAGGTTAAAGAGGCTGGATGAGTTTACAGAAATAGGGAGGGTTGTAGGGGCTGGAGGAGGTTAGAGAGATACGGAGGGTTGTAGGGGATGGAGGAGGTTACAGAGATAGGGAGGGTTGTAGGGGCTGGAGGAGGTTCCAGAGATAAGGAGGGTATTTGGGGCTGGAGGAGGTTACAGAGATAGGGAGGGGTGTAGGGAGTGGTGGAGGTTACACAGATAGGGAGGGTTGTAGGGGCTGGAGGAGTGGACAGAGATAAGGATGTTTGTAGGGGCTGCAGGAGGTTACAGAGATAGGGAGAGTTGTAGGGGTTGGAGGAGGTTACAGAGATAGGGTGGGTTGCAGGGGTGGGAGGAGGTTACAAAGATAGGGAGGGTTGTAGGGATTGGTAGAGGTTACAGAGAAAGGGAGGGTTGTAGGGGCTGGGGGAGGGGACACAGTTAGGGAGGGTTGTAGGAGCTGGCGGATGTTACAGAGACAGGGATATTTGTAGGTGCTGGAGGAGGTTCCAGAGATAGGGAGGGATGTAGGGTCTGGAGGAGGGGACAGAGTTATGGAGGTTTTCTAGGGGCTGGAGGACCTTACAGAGATAGGGAGAGTTGTAGGTGCTGGAGGAGGTTCCAGAGATAGGGAGGGATGTAGGGTCTGGAGGAGGGGACAGAGTTATGGAGGTTTGTAGGGGCTGGAGGACCTTACAGAGATAGGGAGGGTTGTAGGTGCTGGAGGAGGTTACATAGATAAGGAGTTTTGTAGGGGCTGGAGGAGGTTACAGAGATTGGGAGGGTTGTAGGGGCTGGAGGAGGTTAGAGAGATAGGGAGTGTTGTAGGGCTGGAGGAGGTAAGAGAGATAGGGAGGGTTGTAGGGGCTGGAGGAGGTTACAGTGAAAGGGAGGGGTGTAGGCGCTGGAGAAGGTTACAGAGATAGGGAGTGTTGCAGGGGCTGCAGGTGGTTAGAGAGATAGGGAGGGTTGTAGGTGCTGGAGGTAGTTACAGAGATAGGGAGGGTCGTAGGGGCTGGAGGAGGTTACAGAGATAGGGAGGGTTGTAGGGGCTGGAGGAGTTTACAGAGATAGGGAGGGTTGTAGGGGCTGGAGGAGGTTTCAGAGATAGGGAGCGTTGTAGGGGCTGGAGGAGGTTAGAGAGATAGGGAGGGTTGTAGGGGCTGGAGGAGGTTACAGAGATAGGGAGGTTTGAAGAGGCTGGATGAGTTTACAGAGATAGAGAGGGTTGTAGGGGCTGGAGGAGGATACAGGGAATGTGAGGGTTGTAGGGGCTGGATTAGGTTACAGAGATAGGGAGGGCTGTAGGGGCTGGAGGAGGTTAGAGAGATAGGGAGGGTTGTAGGTGCTGGAGGAGGATATAAGGAATGTGAGGGTTGTAGGGGCTGGGGGAGGTTACAGAGATAGGGAAGGTTAAAGAGGCTGGAAGATTTTACAGAAATAGGGAGGGTTGTAGGGGCTGGAGGAGGTTAGAGAGATAGGGAGGGTTGTAGGGGCTGGAGGAGGATACAGGGAATGTGAGGGTTGTAGGGGCTGGATTAGGTTACAGAGATAGGGAGGGCTGTAGCGGCTGGAGGAGGTTAGAGAGATAGGGAGGGTTGTAGGTGCTGGAGGAGGATATAAGGAATGTGAGGGTTGTAGGGGCTGGAGGATGTTACAGAGATAGGGAGGGTTGTAGGGGCTGGAGGAGGTTACAGAGATAGGGAGGGTATTTGGGGCTGGAGGAGGTTACAGACATAGGGTGGGTTGCAGGGGTGGGAGGAGGTTACAGAGATAGAGAGGGTTGTAGGGAGTGGTGGAGGTTACACAGATAGGGAGGGTTGTAGGGGCTGGAGGAGGGGACAGAGTTAGGGAGGGTTGTAGGGGCTGGAGGAGGTAAAAGAGATAGGGAGGGTAGTTGGAGTTGGAGGAGGTTCCAGAGAGATAGGGAGGTTTGTAGGGGCTGGAGGAGGTTACAGAGATAGGGTGGGTTGCAGGAGTGGGAGGAGGTTACACAGATACAGAGGGTTGTAGGGAGTGGTGGAGGTTACAGAGATAGGGACTGTTGTAAGGGCTGGAGGAGGGGACAGAGTTAGGGAGGGTTGTAGGAGCTGGAGGAGGTAAAAGAGATAGGGAGAGTTGTAGGTGCTGGAGGAGGTTACAGAGATAGGGAGGGATGTAGGAACTGGAGGAGGGGACAGTGTTAGGGAGGGTTGTAGGGGCAGGATGAGGTTACAGAGATAGGGACGTTTGTAAGGGCTGGAGGATGTTACAGAGATAGGGGGGGTTGTAGGAGCTGGAGGAGGGTTACATAGATAGGGAGGGTTGTAGGGGCTGGTGGAAGTTACAGAGATAGGGAGGGTTGTAGGGGCTGGAGGAGGTTACAGATATAGGGTGGCTTGTAGGGGCTGGAGGAGGGGACAGAGATAGAGAGGGTTTTAGGGTCTGGAGGAGGTTAGAGAGATAGGGAGGGTTGTAGGGGCTGGAGGAGGTTACAGATATAGGGAGGCTTGTAGGGGCAGGAGGAGGGGACAGAGATAGAGAGGATTTTAGGGTCTGGAGGAGGTTAGAGAGATAGGGAGGGTTGTAGGGGTTGGAGGAGGATACAGGGAATGTGAGGTTTGTAGGGGCTGGATTAGGTTACAGAGATAGGGAGGGCTGTAGGGGCTGGAGGAGTTTAGAGAGATAGGGAGGGTTGTAGGGGCTGGAGGAGGTTACAGAGATAGGGAAGGTTAAAGAGGCTGGATGAGTTTACTGAAATAGGGAGGGTTGTAGGGGCTGGAGGAGTTTAGAGAGATAGGGAGGGTTGTAGGGGCCGGAGGAGGTTACAGAGATAGGGAGGGTTGTAGGGGCTGGAGGAGGTTACAGAGATAGGGAGGGTAGTTGGGGCTGGAGGAGGTTACAGACATAGGGTGGGTTGCAGGGGTGGAAGGATTTTACAGAGATAGAGAGGGTTGTAGGGAGTGGTGGAGGTTACACAGATAGGGAGGGTTGTAGGGGCTGGAGGAGGGGACAGAGTTAGGGAGGGTTGTAGGAGCTGGAGGAGGTAAAAGAGATAGGGAGGGTAGTTGGAGTTGGAGGAGGTTCCAGAGATAGGGAGGTTTGTAGGGGCTGGAGGAGGGGACAGAGATAGGGAGAGTTGTAGTTGCTGGAGGAGGTTACAGAGATAGGGAGGGATGTAGGAACTGGAGGAGGGGACAGTGTTAGGGAGGATTGTAGGGGCAGGATGAGGTAACAGAGATAGGGAGGTTTCTAAGGGATGGAGGAGGTTACAGAGTTAGGGAGGGTTGTAGGGGCTGGAGGAGGGTTACAGAGATAGGGAGGGTTGTAGGGGCTGGAGGAGGTTACAGAGATAGGGAGGGTTGTAGGGGCTGGTGGAGGTTACAGAGATAGGGAGGCTTGTAGGGGCTGGAGGAGGGGACAGAGATAGGGAAGGTTAAAGAGGCTGGATGAGTTTACAGAAATAGGGAGGGTTGTAGGGGCTGGAGGAGGTTAGAGAGATACGGAGGGTTGTAGGGGATGGAGGAGGTTACAGAGATAGGGAGGGTTGTAGGGGCTGGAGGAGGTTCCAGAGATAAGGAGGGTATTTGGGGCTGGAGGAGGTTACAGAGATAGGGAGGGGTGTAGGGAGTGGTGGAGGTTACACAGATAGGGAGGGTTGTAGGGGCTGGAGGAGTGGACAGAGATAAGGATGTTTGTAGGGGCTGCAGGAGGTTACAGAGATAGGGAGAGTTGTAGGGGTTGGAGGAGGTTACAGAGATAGGGTGGGTTGCAGGGGTGGGAGGAGGTTACAAAGATAGGGAGGGTTGTAGGGATTGGTAGAGGTTACAGAGAAAGGGAGGGTTGTAGGGGCTGGGGGAGGGGACACAGTTAGGGAGGGTTGTAGGAGCTGGCGGATGTTACAGAGACAGGGATATTTGTAGGTGCTGGAGGAGGTTCCAGAGATAGGGAGGGATGTAGGGTCTGGAGGAGGGGACAGAGTTATGGAGGTTTTCTAGGGGCTGGAGGACCTTACAGAGATAGGGAGAGTTGTAGGTGCTGGAGGAGGTTCCAGAGATAGGGAGGGATGTAGGGTCTGGAGGAGGGGACAGAGTTATGGAGGTTTGTAGGGGCTGGAGGACCTTACAGAGATAGGGAGGGTTGTAGGTGCTGGAGGAGGTTACATAGATAAGGAGTTTTGTAGGGGCTGGAGGAGGTTACAGAGATTGGGAGGGTTGTAGGGGCTGGAGGAGGTTAGAGAGATAGGGAGTGTTGTAGGGCTGGAGGAGGTAAGAGAGATAGGGAGGGTTGTAGGGGCTGGAGGAGGTTACAGTGAAAGGGAGGGGTGTAGGCGCTGGAGAAGGTTACAGAGATAGGGAGTGTTGCAGGGGCTGCAGGTGGTTAGAGAGATAGGGAGGGTTGTAGGTGCTGGAGGTAGTTACAGAGATAGGGAGGGTCGTAGGGGCTGGAGGAGGTTACAGAGATAGGGAGGGTTGTAGGGGCTGGAGGAGTTTACAGAGATAGGGAGGGTTGTAGGGGCTGGAGGAGGTTTCAGAGATAGGGAGCGTTGTAGGGGCTGGAGGAGGTTAGAGAGATAGGGAGGGTTGTAGGGGCTGGAGGAGGTTACAGAGATAGGGAGGTTTGAAGAGGCTGGATGAGTTTACAGAGATAGAGAGGGTTGTAGGGGCTGGAGGAGGATACAGGGAATGTGAGGGTTGTAGGGGCTGGATTAGGTTACAGAGATAGGGAGGGCTGTAGGGGCTGGAGGAGGTTAGAGAGATAGGGAGGGTTGTAGGTGCTGGAGGAGGATATAAGGAATGTGAGGGTTGTAGGGGCTGGGGGAGGTTACAGAGATAGGGAAGGTTAAAGAGGCTGGAAGATTTTACAGAAATAGGGAGGGTTGTAGGGGCTGGAGGAGGTTAGAGAGATAGGGAGGGTTGTAGGATCTGGAGGAGGATACAGGGAATGTGAGGGTTGTAGGGGCTGGATTAGGTTACAGAGATAGGGAGGGCTGTAGCGGCTGGAGGAGGTTAGAGAGATAGGGAGGGTTGTAGGTGCTGGAGGAGGATATAAGGAATGTGAGGGTTGTAGGGGCTGGAGGATGTTACAGAGATAGGGAGGGTTGTAGGGGCTGGAGGAGGTTACAGAGATAGGGAGGGTATTTGGGGCTGGAGGAGGTTACAGACATAGGGTGGGTTGCAGGGGTGGGAGGAGGTTACAGAGATAGAGAGGGTTGTAGGGAGTGGTGGAGGTTACACAGATAGGGAGGGTTGTAGGGGCTGGAGGAGGGGACAGAGTTAGGGAGGGTTGTAGGGGCTGGAGGAGGTAAAAGAGATAGGGAGGGTAGTTGGAGTTGGAGGAGGTTCCAGAGAGATAGGGAGGTTTGTAGGGGCTGGAGGAGGTTACAGAGATAGGGTGGGTTGCAGGAGTGGGAGGAGGTTACACAGATACAGAGGGTTGTAGGGAGTGGTGGAGGTTACAGAGATAGGGACTGTTGTAAGGGCTGGAGGAGGGGACAGAGTTAGGGAGGGTTGTAGGAGCTGGAGGAGGTAAAAGAGATAGGGAGAGTTGTAGGTGCTGGAGGAGGTTACAGAGATAGGGAGGGATGTAGGAACTGGAGGAGGGGACAGTGTTAGGGAGGGTTGTAGGGGCAGGATGAGGTTACAGAGATAGGGACGTTTGTAAGGGCTGGAGGATGTTACAGAGATAGGGGGGGTTGTAGGAGCTGGAGGAGGGTTACATTGATAGGGAGGGTTGTAGGGGCTGGTGGAAGTTACAGAGATAGGGAGGGTTGTAGGGGCTGGAGGAGGTTACAGATATAGGGAGGCTTATAGGGGCTGGAGGAGGGGACAGAGATAGAGAGGGTTTTAGGGTCTGGAGGAGGTTAGAGAGATAGGGAGGGTTGTAGGGGCTGGAGGAGGTTACAGATATAGGGAGGCTTGTAGGGGCAGGAGGAGGGGACAGAGATAGAGAGGATTTTAGGGTCTGGAGGAGGTTAGAGAGATAGGGAGGGTTGTAGGGGTTGGAGGAGGATACAGGGAATGTGAGGGTTGTAGGGGCTGGATTAGGTTACAGAGATAGGGAGGGCTGTAGGGGCTGGAGGAGTTTAGAGAGATAGGGAGGGTTGTAGGGGCTGGAGGAGGTTACAGAGATAGGGAAGGTTAAAGAGGCTGGATGAGTTTACTGAAATAGGGAGGGTTGTAGGGGCTGGAGGAGTTTAGAGAGATAGGGAGGGTTGTAGGGGCCGGAGGAGGTTACAGAGATAGGGAGGGTTGTAGGGGCTGGAGGAGGTTACAGAGATAGGGAGGGTAGTTGGGGCTGGAGGAGGTTACAGACATAGGGTGGGTTGCAGGGGTGGAAGGATTTTACAGAGATAGAGAGGGTTGTAGGGAGTGGTGGAGGTTACACAGATAGGGAGGGTTGTAGGGGCTGGAGGAGGGGACAGAGTTAGGGAGGGTTGTAGGAGCTGGAGGAGGTAAAAGGGATAGGGAGGGTAGTTGGAGTTGGAGGAGGTTCCAGAGATAGGGAGGTTTGTAGGGGCTGGAGGAGGGGACAGAGATAGGGAGAGTTGTAGTTGCTGGAGGAGGTTACAGAGATAGGGAGGGATGTAGGAACTGGAGGAGGGGACAGTGTTAGGGAGGATTGTAGGGGCAGGATGAGGTAACAGAGATAGGGAGGTTTGTAAGGGATGGAGGAGGTTACAGAGTTAGGGAGGGTTGTAGGGGCTGGAGGAGGGTTACAGAGATAGGGAGGGTTGTAGGGGCTGGAGGAGGTTACAGAGATAGGGAGGGTTGTAGGGGCTGGTGGAGGTTACAGAGATAGGGAGGCTTGTAGGGGCTGGAGGAGGGGACAGAGATAGGGAAGGTTAAAGAGGCTGGATGAGTTTACAGAAATAGGGAGGGTTGTAGGGGCTGGAGGAGGTTAGAGAGATACGGAGGGTTGTAGGGGATGGAGGAGGTTACAGAGATAGGGAGGGTTGTAGGGGCTGGAGGAGGTTCCAGAGATAAGGAGGGTATTTGGGGCTGGAGGAGGTTACAGAGATAGGGAGGGGTGTAGGGAGTGGTGGAGGTTACACAGATAGGGAGGGTTGTAGGGGCTGGAGGAGGGGACAGAGATAAGGATGTTTGTAGGGGCTGCAGGAGGTTACAGAGATAGGGAGAGTTGTAGGGGTTGGAGGAGGTTGCAGAGATAGGGTGGGTTGCAGGGGTGGGAGGAGGTTACAAAGATAGGGAGGGTTGTAGGGATTGGTAGAGGTTACAGAGAAAGGGAGGGTTGTAGGGGCTGGGGGAGGGGACAGAGTTAGGGAGGGTTGTAGGAGCTGGCGGATGTTACAGAGACAGGGATATTTGTAGGTGCTGGAGGAGGTTCCAGAGATAGGGAGGGATGTAGGGTCTGGAGGAGGGGACAGAGTTATGGAGGTTTTCTAGGGGCTGGAGGACCTTACAGAGATAGGGAGGGTTGTAGGTGCTGGAGGAGGTTACAGAGATAAGGAGTTTTGTAGTGGCTGGAGGAGGTTACAGAGATAGGGAGGGTTGTAGGGGCTGGAGGAGGTTAGAGAGATAGGGAGTGTTGTAGGGCTGGAGTAGGTTAGAGAGATAGGGAGGGTTGTAGGGGCTGGAGGATGTTACAGTGAAAGGGAGGGTTGTAGGTGCTGGAGAAGGTCACAGAGATAGGGAGTGTTGCAGGGGCTGCAGGTGGTTAGAGAGATAGGGAGGGTTGTAGGTGCTGGAGGTAGTTACAGAGATAGGGAGTGTAGTAGGGGCTGGAGGAGGTTACAGAGATAGGGAGGGTTGTAGGGGCTGGAGGAGTTTACAGAGATAGGGAGGGTTGTAGGGGCTGGAGGAGGTTTCAGAGATAGGGAGTGTTGTAGGGGCTGGAGGAGGTTAGAGAGATAGGGAGGGTTGTAGGGGCTGGAGGAGGTTACAGAGATAGGGAGGTTTGAAGAGGCTGGATGAGTTTACAGAGATAGAGAGGGTTGTAGGGGCTGGAGGAGGTTAGAGAGATAGGGAGGGTTGTAGGGGCTGGAGGAGGATACAGGGAATGTGAGGGTTGTAGGGGCTGGATTAGGTTACAGAGATAGGGAGGGCTGTAGGGGCTGGAGGAGGTTAGAGAGATAGGGAGGGTTGTAGGTGCTGGAGGAGGATATAAGGAATGTGAGGGTTGTAGGGGCTGGAGGAGGTTACAGAGATAGGGAAGGTTAAAGAGGCTGGAAGATTTTACAGAAATAGGGAGGGTTGTAGGGGCTGGAGGAGGTTAGAGAGATCGGGAGGGTTGTAGGGGCTGGAGGAGGTTACAGAGATAGGGAGGGTTGTAGGGGCTGGAGGAGGTTACAGAGATAGGGAGGGTAGTTGGGGCTGGAGAAGGTTACAGACATAGGGTGGGTTGCAGGGGTGGGAGGAGGTTACAGAGATAGAGAGGGTTGTAGGGAGTGGTGGAGGTTACACAGATAGGGAGGGTTGTATGGGCTGGAGGAGGGGACAGAGTATGGGAGGGTTGTAGGGGCTGGAGGAGGTAAAAGAGATAGTGAGTGTAGTTGGAGTTGGAGGACGTTCCAGAGATAGGGAGGTTTGTAGGGGCTGGAGGAGGTTACAGAGATAGGGTGGGTTGCAGGAGTGGGAGGAGGTTACAGAGATACAGAGGGTTGTAGGGACTGGTGGAGGTTACAGAGATAGGGAGGCTTGTAGGGGCTGGAGGAGGGGACAGAGATAGGGAGGGTTGTAGGGGCTGGAGGAGGTTACAGAGATAGGGAGGGTTGTCGGGGCTGGAGGAGGTCAGAGATATAGGGAGGGTTGTAGGGGCTGGAGGAGGTTACGGAGATAGGGAGTGTTGTAGGGGCTGGAGGAGGATATAGGGAATGTGAGGGTTGTAGGGGCTGGATTAGGTTACAGAGATAGGGAGGGCTGTAGGGGCTGGAGGAGGTTAGAGAGATAGGGAGGGTTGTAGGGGCTGGAGGAGGATATAAGGAATGTGAGGGTTGTAGGGGCTGGAGGAGGTTACAGAGATAGGGAAGGTTAAAGAGGCTGGATGAGTTTACAGAAATAGGGAGGGTTGTAGGGGCTGGAGGAGGTTAGAGAGATACGGAGGGTTGTAGGGGATGGAGGAGGTTACAGAGATAGGGAGGGTTGTAGGGGCTGGAGGAGGTTCCAGAGATAAGGAGGGTATTTGGGGCTGGAGGAGGTTACAGAGATAGGGAGGGGTGTAGGGAGTGGTGGAGGTTACACAGATAGGGAGGGTTGTAGGGGCTGGAGGAGGGGACAGATATAAGGATGTTTGTAGGGGCTGCAGGAAGTTACAGAGATAGGGAGAGTTGTAGGGGTTGGAGGAGGTTACAGAGATAGGGTGGGTTGCAGGGGTGGGAGGACGTTCCAGAGATAGGGAGGTTTGTAGGGGCTGGAGGAGGTTACAGAGATAGGGTGGGTTGCAGGAGTGGGAGGAGGTTACAGAGATACAGAGGGTTGTAGGGACTGGTGGAGGTTACAGAGATAGGGAGTGTTGTAGGGGCTGGAGGAGGGGACAGAGTTAGGGAGGGTTGTAGGACCTGGAGGAGGTAAAAGAGATAGGGAAGGATGTAGGAACTGGAGGAGGGGACAGTGTTAGGGAGGGTTGTAGGGGCAGGATGAGGTTACAGAGATAGGGACGTTTGTAAGGGCTGGAGGATGTTACAGAGATGGGGGGGTTGTAGGGGCTGGAGGAGGGTTACAGAGATAGGGAGGGTTGTAGGGGCTGGTGGAAGTTACAGAGATAGGGAGGGGTGTAGGGGTTGGAGCTGGTTACAGAGATAGGGAGGGTTGTAGGGGCTGGAGGAAGTTAGAGAGATAGGGAGGGTTGTAGGGGCTGGAGGTGGTTACAGAGATAGGGAGGGGTGTAGGGGTTGGAGGAGGTTACAGAGATAGGGAGGGTTGTAGGGGCTGGTGGAGGTTACAGAGATAGGGAGGCTTGTAGGGGCTGGAGGAGGGGACAGAGTTAGGGAGGGTTGTAGGAGCTGGAGGAGGTTACAGATATAGGGATGGTTGTATCGGGCTGGAGGAGGTTACAGAGATAGGGAGGGATGTAGGAACTGGAGGATGTTACAGAGATAGGGAGGGTTGTAAGGGCTGGAGGAGGTTACAGAGATAAGGAGGTTTGTAGGGTTTGGAGGAGGTTACAGAGATAGGGAGAGTTGTAGGAGCTGGAGGAGGGGACAGTGTTAGGGAGGGTTGTAGTGGCAGGATGAGCTTTCAGAGATAGGGAGATTTGTAAGGGCTGGAGGATGTTACAGAGTTAGGGAGGGTTGTAGGGGCTGGAAAAGGGTTACAGAGATAGGGAGGGTTGTAGGGGCTGGAGGAGGTTACAGAGATAGGGAGTGTTGAGGGGCTGGTGGAGGTTACAGAGATAGGGAGTCTTGTAGGGGCTAGAGGAGGGGACAGAGTTAGGGAGGGTTGTAGGAGCTGGAGGAGGTTACAGAGATACGGAGGGTTGTATCGGGCTGGAGGAGGTTACAGAGATAGGGAGGGATGTAGGAACTGGAGGTGGTTACAGAGATAGGGAGGGTTGTAAGGGCTGGAGGAGGTTACAGAGATAAGGAGGTTTCTAGGGGCTGGAGGAGGTTACAGAGAGAGGGAGAGTTGTAGGGGCTGGAGGAGGTTACAGAGATAGGGAGGGTTGTTGGGGCTGGAAGAGGTTACAGAGATAGGGAGGCTTGTAAGGGCTGGAGAAGGGGACAGAGTTAGGGAGGTTTGTAGGAGCTGGAGAAGGTTCCAGAGATAGGGAGAGTTTTAGCTGCTGGATGAGGTTACAGAGATAGGGAGTGTTGTAGGGGCTGGAGGAGGATAGAGAGATAGGGAGGGTTGTAGGGGCTGGAGGAGGTTACAGAGATAGAGAGGGTTGTAGGGAGTGGTGGAGGTTACACAGATAGGGAGGGTTGTAGGGGCTGGAGGAGGGGACAGAGTTAGGGAGGGTTGTAGGGGCTGGAGGAGGTAAAAGAGATAGGGAGGGTAGTTGGAGTTGGAGGAGGTTCCAGAGATAGGGAGGTTTGTAGGGGCTGGAGGAGGTTACTGAGATAGGGTGGGTTGCAGGAGTGGGAGGAGGTTACAGAGATACAGAGGGTTGTAGGGACTGGTGGAGGTTACAGAGATAGGGAGTGTTGTAGGGGCTGGAGGAGGGGACAGAGTTAGGGAGGGTTGTAGGAGCTGGAGGAGGTAAAAGAGATAGGGAGAGTTGTAGGTGGTGGAGGAGGTTACAGAGATAGGGAGGGATGTAGGAACTGGAGGAGGGGACAGTGTTAGGGAGGGTTGTAGGGGCAGGATGAGGTTACAGAGATAGGGACGTTTGTAAGGGCTGGAGGATGTTACAGAGATAGGGGGGGTTGTAGGGGCTGGAGGAAGGTTACAGAGATAGTGAGGGGTGTAGGGGTTGGAGCTGGTTACAGAGATAGGGAGGGTTGTAGAGGCTGGAGGAGGTTAGAGAGATAGGGAGGGTTGTAGGGGCTGGAGGTGGTTACAGAGATAGGGAGGGGTGTAGGGGTTGGAGGAGGTTACAGAGATAGGGAGGGTTGTAGGGGCTGGAGGAGTTTACAGAGATAAGGAGTGTTGTAGGGGCTGGAGGAGGTTACAGAGATAGGGAGGGGAGTAGGGGCTGGAGGAGGTTACAGAGATAGGGAGAGTTGTAGGGGCTGGAGGAGGTTACAGAGAGAGGGAGTTTTGTTGGGGCTGGAGGAGGTTACAGAGATAGGGAGGCTTGTAGGGGCTGGAGGAGGATACAGAGATAGGGAGGGGTGTAGGTACTGGAGGAGGTTACAGAGATAGGGAGAGTTGTAGCTGCTGGAGGAGCTTACAGAGATAGGGAGTGTTGTAGGGGCTGGAGGAGGTTACAGAGATAGGGAGTTTTGTAGGGGCCGGAGGAGGTTACAGAGATAGGGAGGGTTGTAGTGGTTGGAGGAGGTTACAGAGATAGGGAGGTTTGTAGGGGCTGGAGGAGGTGACAGAGATAGGGAGGGTTGTAGGGGCTGGAGGAGGTTACAGAGATAGGGAGGTTTGTAGGTGCTGGAGGAGGTTACAGAGATAGGGAGGGTTGTAGGGGCTGGAGGAGTTTACAGAGATAGGGAGGTTTGTAGGGGCTGGAGGAGGTTACAGAGATAGGGAAGGTTGTAGGGCCTGGAGGTGGTTACAGAGATAGGGAGGGGTGTAGGGGCTGGAGGAGGTTGCAGAGATAGGGAGGGTTGTAGGGGCTGGAGGAGGTTACAGAGATAGGGAGTGTTGTAGGGGCTGGAGAAGGTTACAGAGATAGGGAGGGGTGTAGTGGCTGGAGGAGGTTACAGAGATAGGGAGTGTTGTAGGGGCTGGAGAAGTTTACAGAGATAGGGAGGGGTGTAGGGGCTGGAGGAGTTTACAGAGATAGGGAGTGTTGTAGGGGCTGGAGAAGGTTACAGAGATAGGGCGGGTTGTAGGGGCTGGAGGAGGTTACAGAGATAGGGAGGGTTGTATGGGCTGGAGAAGATTACAGAGATAGGGAGGGTTGTAGGGGCTGGAGGAGGTTACAGAGATAGGGAGGGTTGTAGGGGCTGGAGGAGTTTACAGAGATAGGGAGGGTTGTAGGGGCTGGAGGAGTTTTCAGAGATAGGGAGCGTTGTAGGGGCTGGAGGAGGTTAGAGAGTTAGGGAGGGTTGTAGGGGCTGGAGGAGGTTACAGAGATAGGGAGGTTTGAAGAGGCTGGATGAGTTTACAGAGATAGAGAGGGTTGTAGGGGCTGGAGGAGGTTACAGAGATAGGGAAGGTTAAAGAGGCTGGAAGATTTTACAGAAATAGGGAGGGTTGTAGGTGCTGGAGGAGGTTAGAGAGATAGGGAGGGTTGTAGGATCTGGAGGAGGATACAGGGAATGTGAGGGTTGTAGGGGCTGGATTAGGTTACAGAGATAGGGAGGGCTGTAGCGGCTGGAGGAGGTTAGAGAGATAGGGAGGGTTGTAGGTGCTGGAGGAGGATATAAGGAATGTGAGGGTTGTAGGGGCTGGAGGATGTTACAGAGATAGGGAGGGTTGTAGGGGCTGGAGGAGGTTACAGAGATAGGGAGGGTATTTGGGGCTGGAGGAGGTTACAGACATAGGGTGGGTTGCAGGGGTGGGAGGAGGTTACAGAGATAGAGAGGGTTGTAGGGAGTGGTGGAGGTTACACAGATAGGGAGGGTTGTAGGGGCTGGAGGAGGGGACAGAGTTAGGGAGGGTTGTAGGGGCTGGAGGAGGTAAAAGAGATAGGGAGGGTAGTTGGAGTTGGAGGAGGTTCCAGAGAGATAGGGAGGTTTGTAGGGGCTGGAGGAGGTTACAGAGATAGGGTGGGTTGCAGGAGTGGGAGGAGGTTACACAGATACAGAGGGTTGTAGGGAGTGGTGGAGGTTACAGAGATAGGGACTGTTGTAAGGGCTGGAGGAGGGGACAGAGTTAGGGAGGGTTGTAGGAGCTGGAGGAGGTAAAAGAGATAGGGAGAGTTGTAGGTGCTGGAGGAGGTTACAGAGATAGGGAGGGATGTAGGAACTGGAGGAGGGGACAGTGTTAGGGAGGGTTGTAGGGGCAGGATGAGGTTACAGAGATAGGGACGTTTGTAAGGGCTGGAGGATGTTACAGAGATAGGGGGGGTTGTAGGGGCTGGAGGAGGGTTACATAGATAGGGAGGGTTGTAGGGGCTGGTGGAAGTTACAGAGATAGGGAGGGTTGTAGGGGCTGGAGGAGGTTACAGATATAGGGAGGCTTGTAGGGGCTGGAGGAGGGGACAGAGATAGAGAGGGTTTTAGGGTCTGGAGGAGGTTAGAGAGATAGGGAGGGTTGTAGGGGCTGGAGGAGGTTACAGATATAGGGAGGCTTGTAGGGGCAGGAGGAGGGGACAGAGATAGAGAGGATTTTAGGGTCTGGAGGTGGTTAGAGAGATAGGGAGGGTTGTAGGGGTTGGAGGAGGATACAGGGAATGTGAGGGTTGTAGGGGCTGGATTAGGTTACAGAGATAGGGAGGGCTGTAGGGGCTGGAGGAGTTTAGAGAGATAGGGAGGGTTGTAGGGGCTGGAGGAGGTTACAGAGATAGGGAAGGTTAAAGAGGCTGGATGAGTTTACTGAAATAGGGAGGGTTGTAGGGGCTGGAGGAGTTTAGAGAGATAGGGAGGGTTGTAGGGGCCGGAGGAGGTTACAGAGATAGGGAGGGTTGTAGGGGCTGGAGGAGGTTACAGAGATAGGGAGGGTAGTTGGGGCTGGAGGAGGTTACAGACATAGGGTGGGTTGCAGGGGTGGAAGGATTTTACAGAGATAGAGAGGGTTGTAGGGAGTGGTGGAGGTTACACAGATAGGGAGGGTTGTAGGGGCTGGAGGAGGGGACAGAGTTAGGGAGGGTTGTAGGAGCTGGAGGAGGTAAAAGAGATAGGGAGGGTAGTTGGAGTTGGAGGAGGTTCCAGAGATAGGGAGGTTTGTAGGGGCTGGAGGAGGGGACAGAGATAGGGAGAGTTGTAGTTGCTGGAGGAGGTTACAGAGATAGGGAGGGATGTAGGAACTGGAGGAGGGGACAGTGTTAGGGAGGATTGTAGGGGCAGGATGAGGTAACAGAGATAGGGAGGTTTGTAAGGGATGGAGGAGGTTACAGAGTTAGGGAGGGTTGTAGGGGCTGGAGGAGGGTTACAGAGATAGGGAGGGTTGTAGGGGCTGGAGGAGGTTACAGAGATAGGGAGGGTTGTAGGGGCTGGTGGAGGTTACAGAGATAGGGAGGCTTGTAGGGGCTGGAGGAGGGGACAGAGATAGGGAAGGTTAAAGAGGCTGGATGAGTTTACAGAAATAGGGAGGTTTGTAGGGGCTGGAGGAGGTTAGAGAGATACGGAGGGTTGTAGGGGATGGAGGAGGTTACAGAGATAGGGAGGGTTGTAGGGGCTGGAGGAGGTTCCAGAGATAAGGAGGGTATTTGGGGCTGGAGGAGGTTACAGAGATAGGGAGGGGTGTAGGGAGTGGTGGAGGTTACACAGATAGGGGGGGTTGTAGGGGCTGGAGGAGGGGACAGAGATAAGGATGTTTGTAGGGGCTGCAGGAGGTTACAGAGATAGGGAGAGTTGTAGGGGTTAGAGGAGGTTACAGAGATAGGGTGGGTTGCAGGGGTGGGAGGAGGTTACAAAGATAGGGAGGTTTGTAGGGATTGGTAGAGGTTACAGAGAAAGGGAGGGTTGTAGGGGCTGGGGGAGGGGACACAGTTAGGGAGGGTTGTAGGAGCTGGCGGATGTTACAGAGACAGGGATATTTGTAGGTGCTGGAGGAGGTTCCAGAGATAGGGAGGGATGTAGGGTCTGGAGGAGGGGACAGAGTTATGGAGGTTTTCTAGGGGCTGGAGGACCTTACAGAGATAGGGAGGGTTGTAGGTGCTGGAGGAGGTTACAGAGATAAGGAGTTTTGTAGTGGCTGGAGGAGGTTACAGAGATAGGGAGGGCTGTAGGGGCTGGAGGAGGTTAGAGAGATAGGGAGTGTTGTAGGGCTGGAGTAGGTTAGAGAGATAGGGAGGGTTGTAGGGGCTGGAGGATGTTACAGTGAAAGGGAGGGTTGTAGGCGCTGGAGAAGGTTACAGAGATAGGGAGTGTTGCAGGGGCTGCAGGTGGTTAGAGAGATAGGGAGGGTTGTAGGTGCTGGAGGTAGTTACAGAGATAGGGAGGGTAGTAGGGGCTGGAGGAGGTTACAGAGATAGGGAGGGTTGTAGGGGCTGGAGGAGTTTACAGAGATAGGGAGGGTTGTAGGGGCTGGAGGAGGTTTCAGAGATAGGGAGGGTTGTAGGGGCTGGAGGAGGTTAGAGAGATAGGGAGGGTTGTAGGGGCTGGAGGAGGTTACAGAGATAGGGAGGTTTGAAGAGGCTGGATGAGTTTACAGAGATAGAGAGGGTTGTAGGGGCTGGAGGAGGTTAGAGAGATAGGGAGGGTTGTAGGGGCTGGAGGAGGATACAGGGAATGTGAGGGTTGTAGGGGCTGGATTAGGTTACAGAGATAGGGAGGGCTGTAGGGGCTGGAGGAGGTTAGAGAGATAGGGAGGGTTGTAGGTGCTGGAGGAGGATATGAGGAATGTGAGGGTTGTAGGGGCTGGGGGAGGTTACAGAGATAGGGAAGGTTAAAGAGGCTGGAAGATTTTACAGAAATAGGGAGGGTTGTAGGGGCTGGTGGAGGTTAGAGAGATCGGGAGGGTTGTAGGGGCTGGAGGAGGTTACAGAGATAGGGAGGGTTGTAGGGGCTGGAGGAGGTTACAGAGATAGGGAGGGTAGTTGGGGCTGGAGAAGGTTACAGACATAGGGTGGGTTGCAGGGGTGGGAGGAGGTTACAGAGATAGAGAGGGTTGTAGGGAGTGGTGGAGGTTACACAGATAGGGAGGGTTGTAGGGGCTGGAGGAGGGGACAGAGTATGGGAGGGTTGTAGGGGCTGGAGGAGGTAAAAGAGATAGTGAGTGTAGTTGGAGTTGGAGGACGTTCCAGAGATAGGGAGGTTTGTAGGGGCTGGAGGAGGTTACAGAGATAGGGTGGGTTGCAGGAGTGGGAGGAGGTTACAGAGATACAGAGGGTTGTTGGGACTGGTGGAGGTTACAGAGATAGGGAGGCTTGTAGGGGCTGGAGGAGGGGACAGAGATAGGGAGGGTTGTAGGGGCTGGAGGAGGTTACAGAGATAGGGAGGGTTGTCGGGGCTGGAGGAGGTCAGAGAGATAGGGAGGGTTGTAGGGGCTGGAGGAGGTTACGGAGATAGGGAGTGTTGTAGGGGCTGGAGGAGGATATAGGGAATGTGAGGGTTGTAGGGGCTGGATTAGGTTACAGAGATAGGGAGGGCTGTAGGGGCTGGAGGAGGTTAGAGAGATAGGGAGGGTTGTAGGGGCTGGAGGAGGATATAAGGAATGTGAGGGTTGTAGGGGCTGGAGGAGGTTACAGAGATAGGGAAGGTTAAAGAGGCTGGATGAGTTTACAGAAATAGGGAGGGTTGTAGGGGCTGGAGGAGGTTAGAGAGATACGGAGGGTTGTAGGGGATGGAGGAGGTTACAGAGATAGGGAGGGTTGTAGGGGCTGGAGGAGGTTCCAGAGATAAGGAGGGTATTTGGGGCTGGAGGAGGTTACAGAGATAGGGAGGGGTGTAGGGAGTGGTGGAGGTTACACAGATAGGGAGGGTTGTAGGGGCTGGAGGAGGGGACAGATATAAGGATGTTTGTAGGGGCTGCAGGAGGTTACAGAGATAGGGAGAGTTGTAGGGGTTGGAGGAGGTTACAGAGATAGGGTGGGTTGCAGGGGTGGGAGGAGGTTACAAAGATAGGGAGGGTTGTAGGGATTGGTAGAGGTTACAGAGAAAGGGAGGGTTGTAGGGGCTGGGGGAGGGGACAGAGTTAGGGAGGGTTGTAGGAGCTGGCGGATGTTACAGAGACAGGGATATTTGTAGGTGCTGGAGGAGGTTCCAGAGATAGGGAGGGATGTAGGGTCTGGAGGAGGGGACAGAGTTATGGAGGTTTTCTAGGGGCTGGAGGACCTTACAGAGATAGGGAGGGTTGTAGGTGCTGGAGGAGGTTACAGAGATAAGGAGTTTTGTAGTGGCTGGAGGAGGTTACAGAGATAGGGAGGGTTGTAGGGGCTGGAGGAGGTTAGAGAGATAGGGAGTGTTGTAGGGCTGGAGTAGGTTAGAGAGATAGGGAGGGTTGTAGGGGCTGGAGGAGGTTACAGTGAAAGGGAGGGTTGTAGGCGCTGGAGAAGGTTACAGAGATAGGGAGTGTTGCAGGGGCTGCAGGTGGTTAGAGAGATAGGGAGGGTTGTAGGTGCTGGAGTTAGTTACAGAGATAGGGAGGGTAGTAGGGGCTGGAGGAGGTTACAGAGATAGGGAGGGTTGTAGGGGCTGGAGGAGTTTACAGAGATAGGGAGGGTTGTAGGGGCTGGAGGAGGTTTCAGAGATAGGGAGGGTTGTAGGGGCTGGAGGAGGTTAGAGAGATAGGGAGGGTTGTAGGGGCTGGAGGAGGTTACAGAGATAGGGAGGTTTGAAGAGGCTGGATGAGTTTACAGAGATAGAGAGGGTTGTAGGGGCTGGAGGAGGTTAGAGAGATAGGGAGGGTTGTAGGGGCTGGAGGAGGATACAGGGAATGTGAGGGTTGTAGGGGCTGGATTAGGTTACAGAGATAGGGAGGGCTGTAGGGGCTGGAGGAGGTTAGAGAGATAGGGAGGGTTGTAGGTGCTGGAGGAGGATATAAGGAATGTGAGGGTTGTAGGGGCTGGGGGAGGTTACAGAGATAGGGAAGGTTAAAGAGGCTGGAAGATTTTACAGAAATAGGGAGGGTTGTAGGGGCTGGAGGAGGTTAGAGAGATCGGGAGGGTTGTAGGGGCTGGAGGAGGTTACAGAGATAGGGAGGGTTGTAGGGGCTGGAGGAGGTTACAGAGATAGGGAGGGTAGTTGGGGCTGGAGGAGGTTACAGACATAGGGTGGGTTGCAGGGGTGGGAGGAGGTTACAGAGATAGAGAGGGTTGTAGGGAGTGGTGGAGGTTACACAGATAGGGAGGGTTGTAGGGGCTGGAGGAGGGGACAGAGTATGGGAGGGTTGTAGGGGCTGGAGGAGGTAAAAGAGATAGGGAGTGTAGTTGGAGTTGGAGGACGTTCCAGAGATAGGGAGGTTTGTAGGGGCTGGAGGAGGTTACAGAGATAGGGTGGGTTGCAGGAGTGGGAGGAGGTTACAGAGATACAGAGGGTTGTAGGGACTGGTGGAGGTTACAGAGATAGGGAGTGTTGTAGGGGCTGGAGGAGGGGACAGAGTTAGGGAGGGTTGTAGGACCTGGAGGAGGTAAAAGAGATAGGGAAGGATATAGGAACTGGAGGAGGGGACAGTGTTAGGGAGGGTTGTAGGGGCAGGATGAGGTTACAGAGATAGGGACGTTTGTAAGGGCTGGAGGATGTTACAGAGATGGGGGGGTTGTAGGGGCTGGAGGAGGGTTACAGAGATAGGGAGGGTTGTAGGGGCTGGTGGAAGTTACAGAGATAGGGAGGGGTGTAGGGGTTGGAGCTGGTTACAGAGATAGGGAGGGTTGTAGGGGCTGGAGGAAGTTAGAGAGATAGGGAGGGTTGTAGGGGCTGGAGGTGGTTACAGAGATAGGGAGGGGTGTAGGGGTTGGAGGAGGTTACAGAGATAGGGAGGGTTGTAGGGGCTGGTGGAGGTTACAGAGATAGGGAGGCTTGTAGGGGCTGGAGGAGGGGACAGAGTTAGGGAGGGTTGTAGGAGCTGGAGGAGGTTACAGATATAGGGATGGTTGTATCGGGCTGGAGGAGGTTACAGAGATAGGGAGGGATGTAGGAACTGGAGGATGTTACAGAGATAGGGAGGGTTGTAAGGGCTGGAGGAGGTTACAGAGATAAGGAGGTTTGTAGGGTTTGGAGGAGGTTACAGAGATAGGGAGAGTTGTAGGAGCTGGAGGAGGGGACAGTGTTAGGGAGGGTTGTAGTGGCAGGATGAGCTTTCAGAGATAGGGAGATTTGTAAGGGCTGGAGGATGTTACAGAGTTAGGGAGGGTTGTAGGGGCTGGAAAAGGGTTACAGAGATAGGGAGGGTTGTAGGGGCTGGAGGAGGTTACAGAGATAGGGAGTGTTGAGGGGCTGGTGGAGGTTACAGAGATAGGGAGTCTTGTAGGGGCTAGAGGAGGGGACAGAGTTAGGGAGGGTTGTAGGAGCTGGAGGAGGTTACAGAGATACGGAGGGTTGTATCGGGCTGGAGGAGGTTACAGAGATAGGGAGGGATGTAGGAACTGGAGGTGGTTACAGAGATAGGGAGGGTTGTAAGGGCTGGAGGAGGTTACAGAGATAAGGAGGTTTCTAGGGGCTGGAGGAGGTTACAGAGAGAGGGAGAGTTGTAGGGGCTGGAGGAGGTTACAGAGATAGGGAGGGTTGTTGGGGCTGGAAGAGGTTACAGAGATAGGGAGGCTTGTAAGGGCTGGAGAAGGGGACAGAGTTAGGGAGGTTTGTAGGAGCTGGAGAAGGTTCCAGAGATAGGGAGAGTTTTAGCTGCTGGATGAGGTTACAGAGATAGGGAGTGTTGTAGGGGCTGGAGGAGGATAGAGAGATAGGGAGGGTTGTAGGGGCTGGAGGAGGTTACAGAGATAGGGAGGGTTGTAGGGGCTGGAGGAGGTTACAGAGATAGGGAGGGTAGTTGGGGCTGGAGGAGGTTACAGACATAGGGTGGTTTGCAGGGGTGGGAGGAGATTACAGAGATAGAGAGGGTTGTAGGGAGTGGTGGAGGTTACACAGATAGGGAGGGTTGTAGGGGCTGGAGGAGGGGACAGAGTTAGGGAGGGTTGTAGGGGCTGGAGGAGGTAAAAGAGATAGGGAGGGTAGTTGGAGTTGGAGGAGGTTCCAGAGATAGGGAGGTTTGTAGGGGCTGGAGGAGGTTACTGAGATAGGGTGGGTTGCAGGAGTGGGAGGAGGTTACAGAGATACAGAGGGTTGTAGGGACTGGTGGAGGTTACAGAGATAGGGAGTGTTGTAGGGGCTGGAGGAGGGGACAGAGTTAGGGAGGGTTGTAGGAGCTGGAGGAGGTAAAAGAGATAGGGAGAGTTGTAGGTGGTGGAGGAGGTTACAGAGATAGGGAGGGATGTAGGAACTGGAGGAGGGGACAGTGTTAGGGAGGGTTTTAGGGGCAGGATGAGGTTACAGAGATAGGGACGTTTGTAAGGGCTGGAGGATGTTACAGAGATAGGGGGGGTTGTAGGGGCTGGAGGAAGGTTACAGAGATAGTGAGGGGTGTAGGGGTTGGAGCTGGTTACAGAGATAGGGAGGGTTGTAGAGGCTGGAGGAGGTTAGAGAGATAGGGAGGGTTGTAGGGGCTGGAGGTGGTTACAGAGATAGGGAGGGGTGTAGGGGTTGGAGGAGGTTACAGAGATAGGGAGGGTTGTAGGGGCTGGAGGAGTTTACAGAGATAAGGAGTGTTGTAGGGGCTGGAGGAGGTTACAGAGATAGGGAGGGGAGTAGGGGCTGGAGGAGGTTACAGAGATAGGGAGAGTTGTAGGGGCTGGAGGAGGTTACAGAGAGAGGGAGTTTTGTTTGGGCTGGAGGAGGTTACAGAGATAGGGAGGCTTGTAGGGGCTGGAGGAGGATACAGAGATAGGGAGGGGTGTAGGTACTGGAGGAGGTTACAGAGATAGGGAGAGTTGTAGCTGCTGGAGGAGCTTACAGAGATAGGGAGTGTTGTAGGGGCTGGAGGAGGTTACAGAGATAGGGAGTTTTGTAGGGGCCGGAGGAGGTTACAGAGATAGGGAGGGTTGTAGTGGTTGGAGGAGGTTACAGAGATAGGGAGGTTTGTAGGGGCTGGAGGAGGTGACAGAGATAGGGAGGGTTGTAGGGGCTGGAGGAGGTTACAGAGATAGGGAGGTTTGTAGGGGCTGGAGGAGGTTACAGAGATAGGGAGGGTTGTAGGGGCTGGAGGAGTTTACAGAGATAGGGAGGTTTGTAGGGGCTGGAGGAGGTTACAGAGATAGGGAAGGTTGTAGGGCCTGGAGGTGGTTACAGAGATAGGGAGGGGTGTAGGGGCTGGAGGAGGTTGCAGAGATAGGGAGGGTTGTAGGGGCTGGAGGAGGTTACAGAGATAGGGAGTGTTGTAGGGGCTGGAGAAGGTTACAGAGATAGGGAGGGGTGTAGTGGCTGGAGGAGGTTACAGAGATAGGGAGTGTTGTAGGGGCTGGAGAAGTTTACAGAGATAGGGAGGGGTGTAGGGGCTGGAGGAGTTTACAGAGATAGGGAGTGTTGTAGGGGCTGGAGAAGGTTACAGAGATAGGGAGGGTTGTAGGGGCTGGAGGAGGTTACAGAGATAGGGAGGGTTGTAGGGGCTGGAGGAGGTTACAGAGATAGGGAGGAGTGTAGGGGCTGGAGGAGGTTACAGAGATAGGGCGGGGTGTAGGGGCTGGAGAAGGTTACAGAGATAGGGAGGGGTGTAGGGGTTGGTGCATGTTACAGAGATAGGGAGTGTTGAGGGGCTGGAGGAGGTTACAGAGATAGGGAGGGGTTTAGGGGTTGGTGCAGGTTACAGAGATAGGTGTATGAATGGCCTCTTGCTGTGCCTGTGAGGGTGCTCGGTCCTGGTGGGGAGGTGAACCTGATTTGAGTGTGATCATTGTCCTTTATCTTCCCTGCGTCGTCCATCACCCTCCGATGCTGCACTGGGCAGTGATCTCTCGCCATGACCTCCGTCCCTGCTGTGACCTTCGCCCCTTTGAGCCGGGTGGCTGTCTTGGGGGGAACCCATGGCAATGAGATGTCGGGAGTCTTCCTTGCCCGCCATTGGCTGATGAACCCTTCAGAGCTGAAGCGGTCAACAATCTCGGTGATGCCTCTCCTGGTCAATGAGGCAGCAGTGGAGAGATGTGTTCGTTACATCGACCGGGACCTTAATCGATGCTTCACCCCAGAAATCCTGAAGTGAGTCTGCACAGCACTCCCTCAGCACAGACCCTCCGACAGTGTCGCGCTCCCTCAGTACTGACCCTCCGACAGTGCAGCACTCCCTCAGTACTGACCCTCCGACAGTGCGGCACTCCCTCAGTACTGACCCTCCAACAGTGCGGTGCACCCTCAGTACTGATCCTCCGACAGTGTGGCACTCCCTCAGTACTGACCCTCCGACAACAAAGCACTCCCTCAGTACTGACCCTCCGACAGTGCGGCACTTTCTCAGTACTGACCCTCCGACAGTGCGGCGCTCCCTCAGTACTAACCCTCCGACTGTGCGGCTCTCCCTCAATTCTGACCTGGTGACAGTGCGGCACTCCCTCAGTACTGACCCTGCGACAGTACGGCGCTCCCTCAGTCCTGACCCTCCGACAGTGCGGCACTCGCTCAGTACTGGCCCTCCGACAGTGCGGCACTCCCTCAGTACTGACCCTGCGACAGTGCGGTGCTCCCTCAGTACTGACCCTCTGACAGTGCAGCACTCCCTCAGTACTGACCCTCCGACAGTGCGGCACTCCCGCAATGCTGACCGTGTGACAGTGCGGCACTCCCTCCGTTCTGGCCCTCTGACAGTGCAACACTCACTCATTGTTGACCCTGTGACAGTGCGGCACTGCCTCACTACTGACCCTCCGACAGTGCAGCCATCCCTCAGTACTGACCCACCGACAGGGCGGCGCTCCCTCAGTACTGACCCTGCGACAGTGCGGCACTCCTTCAGTATTGATCCTACAACAGTGCGGCATTCCCTCAGTACTGACCCTGCGACAGTGTGGCACTCCCTCAGTACTGACCCTGCGACAGTGCGGCACTCCTTCAGTATTGATCCTACAACAGTGCGGCATTCCCTCAGTACTGACCCTGCGACAGTGTGGCACTCCATCAGTACTGAACCTCCAACAGTGCGCGCTCCCTCAGTACTGGACCTCTGACAGTGCAACACTCCCTCATTGTTGACCATGTGACAGTGTGGCACTCCCTCACTCCTGACCCTCCGACAGTGCAGCCATCCCTCAGTACTGACCTTCCGACAGGGCGGCGCTCCCTCAGTACTGACCCTCCGACAGTGCGGCCCTCCCTCACTACTGACCCTCCGACAGTGCAGCCATCCCTCAGTACGTAACCTCCGACAGTGCAGCACTCCCTCAGACTGACCCTCCGACAGTGTGGCACTACATCAGTATTGACCCTCCGACAGTGCGGCGCTCCTTCAGTATTGCCCCTCCGACAGTGCTGCACTCCCTCATTACTGACCCTCTGACAGTGCTGCACTCCCTCAGTACTGACCCTGCGACAGTGCGGCGCTCCCTCAGTCCTGAACCTCCGACGGTGCGGCACTCGCTCAGTACTGTCCCTCCGACAGTGCGGCACTCCCTCAGTACTGACCCTGCGACAGTGCGGTGCCTCCTCAGTTCTGACCTTCTGACAGTGCAGCACTCCCTCAGTACTGACCCTCCGACAGTGTGGCTCTCCCGCAATGCTGACCGTGTGACAGTGTGGCAATCCCTCCGTACTGGCCCTCTGACAGTGCAACACTCCCTCATTGTTGACAGATGGTAGTGCGGCACTCCCTCACTACTGACCCTCCGACAGTGCAGCCATCCCTCAGTACTGACCCTCCGACAGGGCGGTACTCCCTCAGTACTGACCCTGCGACAATGCGGCACTCCTTCAGTATTGATCCTACAACAGTGCGGCACTCCCTCAGTACTGAACATCCGACAGTGCGCGCTCCCTCCGGACTGACCCACTGACAGTGCGGCACTCCTTCAATGCTGACCCTCCGACAGTGCGGCACTCCCTCAGTACTGACCCTCCGACTGTGCGGCTCTCCCTCAATTCTGACCTGGTGACAGTGCGGCACTCCCTCAGTACTGACCCTGCGACAGTGCGGCGCTCCCTCAGTCCTGACCCTCCGACAGTGCGGCACTCGCTCAGTACTGGCCCGCCGACAGTGCGGCACTCCCTCAGTACTGACCCTGCGACAGTGCGGCGCTCCCTCAGTACTGACCCTCTGACAGTGCAGCACTCCCTCAGTACTGACCCTCCGACAGTGCGGCACTCCCGCAATGCTGACCGTGTGACAGTGCAGCACTCCCTCCGTTCTGGCCCTCTGACAGTGCAACACTCACTCATTGTTGACCCTGTGACAGTGCGGCGCTGCCTCACTACTGACCCTCCGACAGTGCAGCCATCCCTCAGTACTGACCCTCCGACAGGGCGGCGCGCCCTCAGTACTGACCCTGTGACAGTGCGGCACTCCTTCAGTATTGATCCTACAACAGTGCGGCATTCCCTCTGTACTGACCCTGCGACAGTGTGGCACTCCATCAGTACTGACCCTCCGACAGTGCGGCGCTCCCTCAGTACTGACCCTCTGACAGTGCGGCCCTCCCTCACTACTGACCCTCCGACAGTGCAGCCATCCCTCAGTACGTAACCTCCGACAGTGCAGCACTCCCTCAGACTGACCCTCCGACAGTGTGGCACTACATCAGTATTGACCCTCCGACAGTGCGGCGCTCCCTCAGTACTGACCCTCCTACAGTGCGGCACTCCCTCAGTACTGACCCTCCAACAGTGCGGCGCTCCCTCAGTACTGACCCTCCGACAATGCGGCACTCCCTCAGTACTGACCCTCCGACAATGCGGCACTTCCTCAGTACTGACCCTCCAAAAGTGCGGCGCTCCCTCAGTACTGACCCTCCGACAATGCGACGCTCCCTCAGTACTGACCCTCCGACAATGCGGCACTCCCTCAGTACTGACCCTCCGACAGTGCGGCACTCCTTCAATGCTGACCCTGTGACAGTGCGGCACTCCCTCAGTACTGACCCTCCGACTGTGTGGCTCTCTCTCAATGCTGACCTGGTGAGAGTGCGGCACTCCCTCAGTACTGACCCTGCGACAGGGCAGCACTCGCTCAGTACTGTCCCTCCGACAGTGCGGCACTCCCTTAGTACTGACCCTGCGACAGTGCGGTGCCTCCTCAGTACTGACCCTCTGACAGTGTAGCACTCCCTCAGTACTGACCCTCCGACAGTGCGGCACTCCCGCAATGCTGACCGTGTGACAGTGCGGCAATCCCTCCGTACTGGCCCTCTGACAGTGCAACACTCCCTCATTGTTGACAGATGGTAGTGCGGCACTCCCTCACTACTGACCCTCCGACAGTGCAGCCATCCCTCAGTACTGACCCTCCGACAGTGCGTCACTCCCTCACTACTGACCCTCCGACAGTGCAGCCATCCCTCAGTACTGACCCTCCGACAGGGCGGTGCTCCCTCAGTACTGACCCTGCGACAATGCGGCACTCCTTCAGTATTGATCCTACAACAGTGCGGCACTCCCTCAGTACTGACCCTGAGACAGTGTGGCACTCCATCAGTACTGAACCTCCGACAGTGCGCGCTCCCTCAGTACTTAACCTCCGACAGTGCAGCACTCCCTCAGACTGACATTCCGACAGTGTGGCACTACATCAGTATTGACCCTCCAACAGTTCGGCGCTCCTTCAGTACTGACCCTCCGACAGTGCTGCACTCCCTCTGTACTGACCCTCTGACAGTGCGGCACTCCCTCAGTACTGACCCTCCTACAGTGCGGCGCTCCCTCAGTACTGACCCTCCGACAGTGTGGCACTCCCTCAGTACTGACCCTCCAGCAGTGCGGCGCTCCCTCAGTACTGACCCTCCGACAGTGTGGCACTCCCTCAGTACTGAACCTCCAACAGTGCACGCTCCCTCAGAACTGACCCTCTGACAGTGCGGCACTCCCTCAGTACTGAACCTCCGACAGTGCGTGCTCCCTCAGTACTGACCCTCTGACAGTGCAGCTCTCCTTCAATGCTGACCCTGTGACAGTGCGGCACTCCCTCAGTACTGACCGTCCAATGTGCGGCTCTCCCTCAATGCTGACCTGGTGTCAGTGCGGCACTCCCTCAGTACTGAACCTCCGACAGTGCGGCGCTCCCTCAGTCCTGACCCTCTGACAGTGCGGCACTCCCTCAGTACTGACCCTACGACAGTGCGGCGCTCCCTCAGTCCTGACCCTCCGACAGTGCGGCACTCGCTCAGTACTGACCCTCCAACAGTGCGGCACTCCCTCAGTACTGACCCTCTGACAGTGCGGCGCTCCCTCAGTATTGACCCTCCAAAAGTGCGGCACTCCCTCAGTACTGACCCTCCAACAGTGCGGCGCTCGCTCAGTACTGACCCTCCGACAGTGCAGAGCTCCCTCAGTACTGACCTCCGACAGTGCAGCACTCCCTCAGTACTGACCCTCCAACAGTGCAGCACTCCCTCATTACTGACCGTCTGACAGTGCGGCACTCCCACATTACTGACCCTCTGACAATGCTGCGCTTCCTCAGTACCGACCTTCTGACAGTGCAGCACACCCTCAGTACTGATCCTCCAACAGTGCAGCGCTCCCTCAGTACTGACCCTCCGACAGTGTGGCACTCCCTCAGTACTGACACACTGACAGTGCAGCACTCCGTCAGTACTGACCCTCTGACAGTGCGGCTCTCCCTCAGTACTGATCCTCCAACAGTGCTGCGCGACCTCAGTACTCACTCTCCGACAGTGCGTCTCTCCCTCAGTGCTGCCTCTCCGACAGTGCGGCAGTCCCTCTGTACTGACCCTGTGACAGTGCGGCTCTCCCTCAGTACTGAGCCTCTAACAGGGTTGCACTCACTTAGTACTGACCCTCCACAGTGCGGCGCTCCGTCAGTACTGAACCTAAAACAGTGCAGCGCTCCCTCAGTACTGACCCTCCGACAGTGCGGCACCCCCTCACTACTGGCCCACCGACAGTGCAGCGCTCCCTCAGTACTGACACTCCGACAGTGCAGCACTCCCTCAGTACTGACCGTCTGACAGTGCGGCGCTCCCTCAGTACCGACCCTTTGTCAGTGCAGCACACCCTCAGTACTGATCCTCCAACAGTGCAGCACTCCCTCGGTACTGACCCTCTGACAGTGCGGCACTCCCTCAGTTCTGACCATCCAACTGTCCGTCACTCCCTCAGTACTGACCCTCCGACAGTGCGGCGCTCCCTCAGTATTGACCCTCCAAAAGTGCGGCACTCCCTCAGTACTGACCCTCCAACAGTGCGGCGCTCGCTCAGTACTGAACCTCCAACAGTGCAGCGCTCCCTCAGTACTGACCCTCCGACAGTGCAGAGCTCCCTCAGTACTGACCCTCCGACAGTGCAGCACTCCCTCATTACTGACCGTCTGACAGTGCAGCACTCCCACATTACTGACCCTCTGACAATGCTGTGCTTCCTCAGTACCGACCTTCTGACAGTGCAGCACACCCTCAGTACTGATCCTCCAACAGTGCAGCGCTCCCTCAGTACTGACCCTCCGACAGTGTGGCACTCCCTCAGTACTGACACACTGACAGTGCAGCACTCCGTCAGTACTGATCCTGTGACAGTGCGGTTCTCCCTCAGTACTGACCCTCTGACAGGGTTGCACTCCCTTAGTACTGACCCTCCAACAGTGCGGCGCTCGCTCAGTACTGAACGTCCAACAGTGCAGCGCTCCCTCAGTACTGACCCTCAGACAGTGCAGCACTCCCTCAGTACTGACCCTCTGACAGTGCGGCACTCCCTCATAACTGACCCTCTGACAGTGCTGCGCTCCCTCAGTACCGACCCTCTGACAGTGCAGCACACCCTCAGTACTGATCCTCCAACAGTGCTGCGCGACCTCAGTACTCACCCTCCGACAGTGCGTCTCTCCCTCAGGGCTGCCTCTCCGACAGTGCGGCAGTCCCTCTGTACTGACCCTGTGACAGTGCGGCTCTCCCTCAGTACTGAGCCTCTAACAGGGTTGCACTCACTTAGTACTGACCCTCCAACAGTGCAGCACTCCCTCAGTACTGACCCTCCAACAGTGCAGCACTCCCTCAGTTCTGACCATCCAACTGTCCGTCACTCCCTCTGTACTCACCCTCCAACAGTGCGGCGCTCCGTCAGTACTGAACCTAAAACAGTGCAGCGCTCCCTCAGTACTGACCCTCCGACAGTGCGGCACCCCCTCACTACTGGCCCACCGACAGTGCAGCGCTCCCTCAGTACTGACACTCCGACAGTGCAGCACTCCCTCAGTACTGACCGTCTGACAGTGCGGCACTCACCCATTACTGACCCTCTGACAGTGCTGCGCTCCCTCAGTACCGACCCTCTGTCAGTGCAGCACACCCTCAGTACTGATCCTCCAACAGTGCGGCGCGCCCTCAGTACTGACCCTGTGACAGTGCGGCTCTCCATCAGTACTAAACCCTCTGACAGGGTTGCACTCCCTTAGTACTGACCCTCCAACAGTGCAGCACTCCCTCAGTACTGACCGTCTGACAGTGCGGCACTCCCTCAGTTCTGACCATTCAACTGTCCGTCACTCCCTCAGTACAGACCCTCCAACAGTGCGGCGCTCGCTCAGTACTGACTCTCCAACAGTGCAGCGCTCCCTCAGTACTGAACCTCCGACAGTGCAGCGCTCCCTCAGTACTGACCCTCAGACAGTGCAGCACTCCCTCAGTACTGACCCTCTGACAGTGCGGCACTCCCTCATAACTGACCCTCTGACAGTGCTGCGCTCCCTCAGTACCGACCCTCTGACAGTGCGGCACTCCCTCAGTACTGACCCTCCGACTGTGCGGCTCTCCCTCTATGCTGACCTGGTGACAGTGCAGCACTCCCTCAGTACTGACCCTCCGACAGTGCGGCAATCGCTCAGTACAGACCCTCCGACAGTGCGGCACTTCCTCAGTCCTGACCCTCAGACAGTGCAGCACCCCCTCAGTACTGACCCTCCGACAGTGCGGCGCTCCCTCACTATTGATCCTCCAACAGTGCGGCGCTCCCTCAGTACTGACCCTCCAACACTGCGGCACTCCCTCTGTACTGACCCTCTGACAGTGCTGCGCTCCCTCAGTACTGTCCCTCTGACAGTGCAGCGCTCCCTCAGTACTGAACCTCTGACAGGGTTGCACTCACTCATTACTGACCCTACGACAGTACGGCACTCCCTCAGTTCTGACCCTCCAACTGTCCGGCACTGCCTCAGTACTGACCCTCCGACAGTGCGGCACTCCCTCAGTACTGACCCTCCGACAATGCGGCGCTCCCTCAGTAGTGACACACTGACAGTGCAGCACTCTCTCAGTCCTGACCCTCCGACAGTGCAGCGCTCCCTCAGTACTGACCCTCTTACAGTGCGGCACTCCCTCAGTACTGACCCTCCGACAGTGCGGCACTCACTCAGTACTGACCGTGCGACAGTGCGGCGCTCCCTCAGTACTGACCCTTTGACAGTGCGGCACTCCTTCAATGCTGACCCGGCGACAGTGCGGCACTCCCTCAGTACTGACCCTCCGACAGTGCGGCACTCTCTCAGTACTGACCCTCTGACTGTGCAGCGTGCCCTCAGTACTGACCCTCCAACAGTGCATCTCTCCCTCAGTGCTGCCCCTCCGTCAGTGCGGCTCTCCCTCGGTACTGACCCTCTGAAAGGGTTGCACTCCCTTAGTACTGACCCTCTAACAGTGCAGCACTCCCTCAGTACTGACCCTCCGACAGTGCGGCACTCCCTCAGTTCTGACCCTCCAACTGTCCGTCACTCCCTCAGTACTGACCCTCCGACAGTGCAGAACTCCCTCAGTACTAAACCTCTGACAGTGCAGCACTGCCTCATTACTGACCATTGGACAGTGCGGCTCTCTCTAAGTACTGACCCTCTGACAGGGTTGAACACCCTTAGTACTGACCCTCTGACAGTGAGGCACTCACTCAGTACTGACCGTGCGACAGTGCGGCGCTCCCTCAGTACTGACCCTTTGACAGTGCGGCACTCCTTCAATGCTGACCTGGCGACAGTGCGGCACTCCCTCAGTACTGACCCTCCAACAGTGCGGCACTCCGTCAAAGCTGACCTGATGACAGTGCGGCACTCTCTCAGTACTGACCCTCTAACAGTGCTGCGCTCCCTCAGTTCTGACCCTCCAACTGTCCGTCACTCCCTCAGTACTGACCCTCCAACAGTGCAGCACTCCCTCAGTACCGACCCTCTGACAGTTCCACACACCCACAGTACTGATCCTCCAACAGTGCGGCACTCCCTCAGTACTGACCTTCCGACAGTGCGGCACTCCCTCAGTACTGACACACTGACAGTGCAGCACTATCTCTCTCCTGCCCCTCTAACAGTGCAGCGCTCCCTCAGTACTGACCCTCTGACAGTGCTGCGCGCCCTCAGTACTGATCCTCCGACATTTCGGTACGCCCTCAGTACTGACCCTCTGACAGTGCTGCGCGCCCTCAGTACTGATCCTCCGACATTTCGGTACGCCCTCAGTACTGAACCTCTGAAAGTGCGGCACTCCCTCAGTGCTGACCCTCTGACAGTGCGGCTCTCCCTCAGTACTGACCCTCTGACAGGGTTGCACTCCATTAGTACAGACCCTCCTACAGTGCAGCACTCCCTCAGTACTGATCCTCCGACGGTGCAGCACTCCCTCATTTCTGACCCTCCAACTGTCTGCCACTCCCTCAGTACTGACCCTCCGACAGTGCGGCACTCCCTCAGTACTGACCCTCCGACAATGCGGCGCTCCCTCAGTAGTGACACACTGACAGTGCAGCACTCTCTCAGTCCTGACCCTCCGACAGTGCGGCACTCCCTCAGTACTGACCCTCCGACAGTGCGGCAGTCTCTCAGTACTGACCCTCTGACTGTGCAGCGTGCCCTCAGTACTGACCCTCCAACAGTGCATCTCTCCCTCAGTGCTGCCCCTCCGTCAGTGCGGCTCTCCCTCAGTACTGACCCTCTAACAGTGCAGCACTCCCTCAGTATTGACCCTCCGACAGTGCGGCACTCCCTCAGTACTGACCCTCCAACAGTGCGGCACTCCGTCAAAGCTGACCTGATGACAGTGCGGCACTCTCTCAGTACTGACCCTCTAACAGTGCTGCGCTCCCTCAGTTCTGACCCTCCAACTGTCCGTCACTCCCTCAGTACTGACCCTCCAACAGTGCGGCGCTCACTCAGTACTGAACATCCAACAGAGCAGTGCTCCCTCGGTACTGACCCTCCGACAGTGCAGCACTCCCTCAGTACTGACCATCTGACAGTGCTGTGCTCCCTCAGTACCGACCCTCTGACAGTTCCGCACACCCTCAGTACTGATCCTCCAACAGTGCGGCACTCCCTCAGTACTGACCTTCCGACAGTGCGGCACTCCCTCAGTACTGACACACTGACAGTGCAGCACTATCTCTCTCCTGCCCCTCTGACAGTGCAGCGCTCCCTCAGTACTGAACCTCTGAAAGTGCAGCGCTCCCTCAGTACTGACCCTCTGACAGTGCTGCGCTCCCTCAGTACTGACCCTCTGACAGTGCTGCGCTCCCTCAGTACTGATCCTCCGACATTTCGGTACGCCTTCAGTACTGAACCTCTGAAAGTGCGGCACTCCCTCAGTGCTGACCCTCCGACAGTGCGGCTCTCCCTCAGTACTGAACCTCTGACAGGGTTGCACTCCATTAGTACAGACCCTCCTACAGTGCAGCACTCCCTCAGTACTGATCCTCCGACGGTGCAGCACTCCCTCAGTTCTGACCCTCCAACTGTCTGCCACTCCCTCAGTACTGACCCTCCGACAGTGCGGCATTCCCTCAGTATTGACCCTCCAACAGTGCGGCACTCCCTCAGTACTGACCCTCTGACAGTGCAGCACTCTCTCAGTCCTGACCCTCCGACAGTGCGGCGCTCCCTCAGTATTGACCCTCCAAAAGTGCGGCACTCCCTCAGTACTGACCCTCCAACAGTGCGGCGCTCGCTCAGTACTGAACCTCCAACAGTGCAGCACTCGCTCAGTACTGACCCTCCGACAGTGCAGAGCTCCCTCAGTACAGACCCTCCGACAGTGCAGCACTCCCTCATTACTGACCCTCTGACAGTGCTGCGCTCCCTCAGTACCGACCCTCTGACAGTGCAGCACACCCTCAGTACTGACCCTCCGACAGTGCGGCACTCCCTCAGTACTGACACACTGACAGTGCGGCCCTCCCTCAGTACTGACCCTCCGACAGTGCGGCACTCCCTCAGTACTGACCCTGTGACAGTGCGGCTCTCCCTCAGTACTGACCCTCTGACAGGGTTGCACTCCGTTAGTACTGACCCTCCAACTGTGCGGCGCTCGCTCAGTACTGAACCTCCAACAGTGCAGCGCTCCCTCAGTAGTGACCCTCCGACAGTGCAGCACTCCCTCAGTACTGACCGTCTGACAGTGCGGCACTCCCTCATTACTGACCCTCTGACAGTGCTGCGCTCCCTCAGTACCGACCCTCTGTCAGTGCAGCACACCCTCAGTACTGACCCTCCGACAGTGCAGCGCGCCCTCAGTACTGACCCTCCGACAGTGCGTCTCTCCCTCAGTGCTGCCTCTCCGACAGAGCGGCACTCCCTCAGTACTGACCCTGTGACAGTGCAGCTCTCCCTCAGTACTGACCCTGCGACAGGGTTGCACTCCCTTATTACTGAGGCTCCGACAGTGTGGCACTCCCTCAGTACTGACCCTCCGACAGTGCGGCACTCCCCCAGTACTGACCCTCCGACAGTGCGGCACTCCCTCAGAACTGACCCTCCGACAGTGCGGCACTAGTTCAGTACTGACCCTCCGACAGTGCGGCACTCCCCCAGTACTGACCCTCCGACAGTGCGGCTCTCCCTCAGACTGACCCTCCGACAGTGCGGCACTCCCTCAGTACTGACCCTCCGACACTGCGGCGCGCCCTCAGTACTGACCCTCCGACAGTGCGGCTCTCCCTCAGTACTGACACACTGACAGTGCGGCACTCCCTCAGTACTGACCCTCCGACAATGCGGTGCTCCCTCAGTGCTGACACACTGACTGTGCGGCACGCCCTCAGTACTGACCGTCCAACAGTGCAGCACTCCCTCAGTGCTGCCCCTCCGTCAGTGCGGCTCTCCCTCAGTACTGACCCTCTAACAGTGCAGCACTCCCTCAGTATTGACCCTCCGACAGTGCGGCACTCCCTCAGTACTGACCCTCCAACAGTGCGGCACTCCGTCAAAGCTGACCTGATGACAGTGCGGCACTCTCTCAGTACTGACCCTCTAACAGTGCTGCGCTCCCTCAGTTCTGACCCTCCAACTGTCCGTCACTCCCTCAGTACTGACCCTCCAACAGTGCGGCGCTCACTCAGTACTGAACCTCCAACAGAGCAGTGCTCCCTCAGTACTGACCCTCCGACAGTGCAGCACTCCCTCAGTATTGACCATCTGACAGTGCTGTGCTCCCTCAGTACCGACCCTCTGACAGTTCCGCACACCCTCAGTACTGATCCTCCAACAGTGCGGCACTCCCTCAGTACTGACCTTCCGACAGTGCGGCACTCCCTCAGTACTGACACACTGACAGTGCAGCACTATCTCTCTCCTGCCCCTCTGACAGTGCAGCGCTCCCTCAGTACTGAACCTCTGAAAGTGCAGCGCTCCCTCAGTACTGACCCTCTGACAGTGCTGCGCTCCCTCAGTACTGATCCTCCGACATTTCGGTACGCCTTCAGTACTGAACCTCTGAAAGTGCGGCACTCCCTCAGTGCTGACCCTCCGACAGTGCGGCTCTCCCTCAGTACTGAACCTCTGACAGGGTTGCACTCCATTAGTACAGACCCTCCTACAGTGCAGCACTCCCTCAGTACTGATCCTCCGACGGTGCAGCACTCCCTCAGTTCTGACCCTCCAACTGTCTGCCACTCCCTCAGTACTGACCCTCCGACAGTGCGGCATTCCCTCAGTATTGACCCTCCAACAGTGCGGCACTCCCTCAGTACTGACCCTCTGACAGTGCAGCACTCTCTCAGTCCTGACCCTCCGACAGTGCGGCGCTCCCTCAGTATTGACCCTCCAAAAGTGCGGCACTCCCTCAGTACTGACCCTCCAACAGTGCGGCGCTCGCTCAGTACTGAACCTCCAACAGTGCAGCACTCGCTCAGTACTGACCCTCCGACAGTGCAGAGCTCCCTCAGTACAGACCCTCCGACAGTGCAGCACTCCCTCATTACTGACCCTCTGACAGTGCTGCGCTCCCTCAGTACCGACCCTCTGACAGTGCAGCACACCATCAGTACTGATCCTCCAACAGTGCGGCGCTCGCTCAGTACTGACCCTCCGACAGTGCGGCACTCCCTCAGTACTGACACACTGACAGTGCGGCCCTCCCTCAGTACTGACCCTCCGACAGTGCGGCACTCCCTCAGTACTGACCCTGTGACAGTGCGGCTCTCCCTCAGTACTGACCCTCTGACAGGGTTGCACTCCGTTAGTACTGACCCTCCAACTGTGCGGCGCTCGCTCAGTACTGAACCTCCAACAGTGCAGCGCTCCCTCAGTAGTGACCCTCCGACAGTGCAGCACTCCCTCAGTACTCACCGTCTGACAGTGCGGCACTCCCTCATTACTGACCCTCTGACAGTGCTGCGCTCCCTCAGTACCGACCCTCTGTCAGTGCAGCACACCCTCAGTACTGACCCTCCGACAGTGCAGCGCGCCCTCAGTACTGACCCTCCGACAGTGCGTCTCTCCCTCAGTGCTGCCTCTCCGACAGTGCGGCACTCCCTCAGTACTGACCCTGTGACAGTGCAGCTCTCCCTCAGTACTGACCCTGCGACAGGGTTGCACTCCTTATTACTGAGCCTCCGACAGTGTGGCACTCCCTCAGTACTGACCCTCCGACAGTGCGGCACTCCCCCAGTACTGACCCTCCGACAGTGCGGCACTCCCTCAGAACTGACCCTCCGACAGTGCGGCACTAGTTCAGTACTGACCCTCCGACAGTGCGGCACACCCTCAGTACTGACCCTCTGACAGTGCTGCGCTCCCTCATTACTGATCCTCCGACAATGTGGCACTCCCTCAGTACTGACCCTCCGACAGTGCAGCACTCCCCCAGTACTGACCCTCCGACAGTGCGGCACTCCCTCAGACTGACCCTCCGACAGTGCGGCACTCCCTCAGTACTGACCCTCCGACACTGCGGCGCGCCCTCAGTACTGACCCTCCAACAGTGCGGCTCTCCCTCAGTACTGACACACTGACAGTGCGGCACTCCTTCAGTACTGACCCTCCGACAATGCGGTGCTCCCTCAGTGCTGACACACTGACTGTGCGGCACGCCCTCAGTACTGACCGTCCAACAGTGCAGCACTCCCTCAGTACTGACCCTCCGACAGTGCGGCGCTCCCTCAGTGCTGACACTCCGACAGTGCTGCGCTCTTTCAGTCCTGAACCTCCGACAGTGCAGCACTCCCTCAGTACTGACCCTCTGACAGGGTTGCACTCCGTTAGTACTGACCCTCCAACTGTGCGGCGCTCGCTCAGTACTGAACCTCCAACAGTGCAGCGCTCCCTCAGTAGTGACCCTCCGACAGTGCAGCACTCCCTCAGTACTGACCGTCTGACAGTGCGGCACTCCCTCATTACTGACCCTCTGACAGTGCTGCGCTCCCTCAGTACCGACCCTCTGTCAGTGCAGCACACCCTCAGTACTGACCCTCCGACAGTGCAGCGCGCCCTCAGTACTGACCCTCCGACAGTGCGTCTCTCCCTCAGTGCTGCCTCTCCGACAGTGCGGCACTCCCTCAGTACTGACCCTGTGACAGTGCAGCTCTCCCTCAGTACTGACCCTGCGACAGGGTTGCACTCCCTTATTACTGAGCCTCCGACAGTGTGGCACTCCCTCAGTACTGACCCTCCGACAGTGCGGCACTCCCCCAGTACTGACCCTCCGACAGTGCGGCACTCCCTCAGAACTGACCCTCCGACAGTGCGGCACTAGTTCAGTACTGACCCTCCGACAGTGCGGCACTCCCTCAGTACTGACCCTCTGACAGTGCTGCGCTCCCTCATTACTGATCCTCCGACAATGTGGCACTCCCTCAGTACTGACCCTCCGACAGTGCGGCACTCCCCCAGTACTGACCCTCCGACAGTGCGGCACTCCCTCAGACTGACCCTCCGACAGTGCGGCACTCCCTCAGTACTGACCCTCCGACACTGCGGCGCGCCCTCAGTACTGACCCTCCGACAGTGCGGCTCTCCCTCAGTACTGACACACTGACAGTGCGGCACTCCCTCAGTACTGACCCTCCGACAATGCGGTGCTCCCTCAGTGCTGACACTCCGACAGTGCTGCGCTCTTTCAGTCCTGAACCTCCGACAGTGCAGCACTCCCTCAGTACTGACCCTCTGACAGGGTTGCACTCCGTTAGTACTGACCCTCCAACTGTGCGGCGCTCGCTCAGTACTGAACCTCCAACAGTGCAGCGCTCCCTCAGTAGTGACCCTCCGACAGTGCAGCACTCCCTCAGTACTGACCGTCTGACAGTGCGGCACTCCCTCATTACTGACCCTCTGACAGTGCTGCGCTCCCTCAGTACCGACCCTCTGTCAGTGCAGCACACCCTCAGTACTGACCCTCCGACAGTGCAGCGCGCCCTCAGTACTGACCCTCCGACAGTGCGTCTCTCCCTCAGTGCTGCCTCTCCGACAGTGCGGCACTCCCTCAGTACTGACCCTGTGACAGTGCAGCTCTCCCTCAGTACTGACCCTGCGACAGGGTTGCACTCCCTTATTACTGAGCCTCCGACAGTGTGGCACTCCCTCAGTACTGACCCTCCGACAGTGCGGCACTCCCCCAGTACTGACCCTCCGACAGTGCGGCACTCCCTCAGAACTGACCCTCCGACAGTGCGGCACTAGTTCAGTACTGACCCTCCGAAAGTGCGGCACTCCCTCAGTACTGACCCTCTGACAGTGCTGCGCTCCCTCATTACTGATCCTCCGACAATGTGGCACTCCCTCAGTACTGACCCTCCGACAGTGCGGCACTCCCCCAGTACTGACCCTCCGACAGTGCGGCACTCCCTCAGACTGACCCTCCGACAGTGCGGCACTCCCTCAGTACTGACCCTCCGACACTGCGCCGCGCCCTCAGTACTGACCCTCCGACAGTGCGGCACGCCCTCAGTACTGACCGTCCAACAGTGCAGCACTCCCTCAGTACTGACCCTCCGACAGTGCGGCGCTCCCTCAGTGCTGACACTCCGACAGTGCTGCGCTCTTTCAGTCCTGAACCTCCGACAGTGCAGCACTCCCTCAGTACTGACCCTCTGACAGTGCTGCACTCCCTCAGTATTGATCCTCCAACAGTGCAGCGCTCCCTCAGTACTGACCCTCCAACACTGCGGCACTCCCTCAGTACTGACCCTCCAACAGTGCTGCGCTCCCTCAGTACTGACCCTCTGACAGTGCGGCGTTCCCTCAGTACTCATTATCCGACAGTGCGGGACTCCCTCAGTACTGACCCTCTGACAGTGCAGCACTCCCTCAGTACTGACCCTCTGACAGGGTTGCACTCCCTCAGTACTGACCCTCCGACAGTGCGGCTCTCCCTCAGTTCTGACCCTCCAACTTTCCGGCTCTCCCTCAATACTGACCCTCCGACAGTGCGGCACTCCCTCAGTACTGACCCTCCGACAATGCGGCGCTCCCTCAGTACTGACACACTGACAGTGCAGCACTATCTCAGTCCTGACCCTCCCACATTGCAGCACTACCTCAGTCCTGACCCTCCAACAGTGCGGCGCTCCCTCAGTATTGACCCTCCAACAGTGCGGCACTCCCTCAGTACTGACCCTCCAACAGTGCGGTGCTCCCTCAGTACTGAACCTCCAACAGTGCAGCGCTCCCTCAGTACTGACCCTCCGACAGTCCAGCACTCCCTCAGTCCTGACCCTCCAACAGTGCGGCGCTCCCTCAGTATTGACCCTCCAACAGTGCGGCACTCCCTCAGTACTGACCCTCCAACAGTGCGGCTCTCGCTCAGTACTGAACCTCCAACAGTGCAGCGCTCCCTCTGTACTGACCCTCCGACAGTCTAGCACTCCCTCAGTACTGACCCTCTGACAGTGCGGCACTCCCTCAGTACTGACCCTCTGACAGTGCGGCGCTCCCTCAGTATTGACCCTCCAACAGTGCGGCACTCCCTCAGTACTGACCCTCCAACAGTGCGGCGCTCGCTCAGTACTGAACCTCCAACAGTGCAGCGCTCCCTCAGTACTGACCCTCCGACAGTCCAGCACTCCCTCAGTACTGACCCTCTGACAGTGCGGCACTCCCTCAGTACTGACCCTCTGACAGTGCTGCGCTCCCTCATTACTGATCCTCCGACATTGCAGCACTCCCTCAGTTCTGACCCTCCAATAGTCCGCCACTCCCTCAGTACTGACTCTCCGACAGTGCAGAACTCCCTCAGTACTAACCCTCTGACAGTGCGGCGCTCCGTCATTACTGACCCTGCGACACTGCGGGACTCCCTCAGTACTGACCCTCTGACAGTGCAGCACTCCCTCAGTACTGACCCTCTGACAGGGTTGCACTCCCTCAGTACTGACCCTCCGACAATGCGGCGCTCCCTCAGTACTGACACGCTGACAGTGCAGCACTATCTCAGTCCTGACCCTCCGACATTGCAGTACTACCTCAGTACTGACCCTCTGACAGTGCGGCGCTCCCTCAGTACTGACCCTCCGACAGTGCGGCGCTCCCTCAGTATTGACCCTCCAACAGTGCGGCTCTCCCTGAGTACCGACCCTCCAACAGTGCGGCGCTCGCTCAGTACTGAACCTCCAACAGTGCAGCGCTCCCTCAGTACTGACCCTCCGACAGTCCAGCACTCCCTCTGTACTGACCGTCTGACAGTGCTGCGCTCCCTCAGTACTGACCCTCCGACCGTTCGGCACTCCCTCAGTACTGACACACTGACAGTGCAGCACTATCTCTGTCCTGACCCTCCGACAGTGCAGCGCTCCCTCAGTACTGACCCTCTGACAGTGCGGCACTCCCTCATTGCTGATCCTCCGACATTGCAGCACTCTCTCATTACTGACCCTCCGACAGTGCGGCACTCCCTCAGTAATGACCATCCGACAGTACGGTTCTCCCTCAGTTCTGACCCTCCAACAGTCCGCCACTCCCTCAGTACTGACCCTCCGACAGTGCAGAACTCCCTCAGTACTAACCCTCTGACAGTGCGGCGCTCCCTCAGTACTGACCCTGCGACAGTGCAGCACTCCCTGAGTACTTACCCTCTGACAGTGCGGCTCTCCCTCAGTACTGACCCTCTGACAGGGTTGCATTCCCTCAGTACTGACCCTCCGACAGTGCGGCGCTCCCTCTGTACTGACCCTCCGACAGTGCAGCACTCCCTCAGTACTGACCCTCCGACAGTGTGGCCCTCCCTCACTACTGACCCTCCGACAGTGCAGCACTCCCTCAGTACTCACCCTCTTACAATGCGGCACTCCCTCAGCACTGACCCTCCGACAGTGCGGCACTCCCTCAAACTCACCCTCCGACAGTGTGGCACTCCCTCAGTTCTGACACTCCGGCAGTGCAGCACTCCCTCTGTACTGACCCTCCGACAGTGTGGCACTCCCTCAGTATTGACCCTCCGACAGTGTGGCACTCCCTCAGTACTGACCCTCCGACAGTGCGTCACTCCCTCAGTACTGACCCTCCGACAGTGTGGCACTCCGTCAGTACTGACCCTCCGACAGTGCGTCACTCCCTCAGTACTGACCCTCCGACAGTGCGGCTCTCCCTCTGAGGACCTGTAGAGTATGATCCCCTTTGTTTATCCATGTTCATTTTTCTGCTGCCTCAGCGTTGATTCAGATCAGACTCTGCCATACGAGGTCCTGAGGGCGAAGAGGCTGAACTGTCTGCTGGGTCCACGCGGCTCGGAGGAGGCCATGGATTTAATCATTGACTTACACAACACCACAGCAAACGTTGGAGACTGCCTGATTCTTACATCATCTTCCAACCTCTTCAGCTCACAGCTGGTTGCTTACATACAGGTACCCACCCCTCACTCCCTCACTCCCTCACACCCCCTCACTCCCTCACTCCCTCACTCCCCCTCCCTCCCTCACTCCCCCTCACCCTCACTCTCACCCCCGCACTCCCTCTCACCCCTTCACTCCCTCACTCCCCCTCACCCTCACTCACACCCGCCCACTCCCTCACACCCCCTCCCTCACTCACACCCCCTCACCCTCACTCACACCCCGCCCTCACTCACAGCCCCTCACTCCCTCACTCCCTGCCCTACCTCACACCCTCTCCCTCACTCAAACCCCCTCCCTCACTCACACCCTCTCATTCACTCACACCCCCACACTCACTCACACCCTCTCTTCCTCACGCACACACCCTCAATCCCTCACTCCCTCGCCCTCCCTCACACCCGCTCCTTCCCTCACAACCCCTCCCTTACTCACACCCCCTCACCCTCCCTCACACCCCCTTATCCTCACTCACACCCCTTCACATCTCACTCCCCTGCCCACCCTCACACCCCCCTCCCTCACTCACACCCCCTCACTTCCTCACAGCCTCGCCTTCCCTCACTCCTCCTCCCTCACTCACACCCACTCACTCCCTTACACCTCACCCTCCCTCACACCCCCTCATCCTCACTCACACTCCCTCACCCTCACTCACACCCCCTCACTCCCTCACACCCCCTCCCTCCCTCACACCCCCCCACCCTCTCTCACACCCCCTCCCTCCCTCACACCCCCCACCCTCTCTCACACCCCCTCCCTCCCTCACACACCCTTACCCTCACTCACACCCCCTCACTCCCTCACACCCCCTCCCTCCCTCACACCCCCCACCCTCTCTCACACCCCCTCCCTCCCTCACACACCCTTACCCTCACTCACACCCCCTCACTCCCTCACTCCCCGGCCTTCCTCACACCCCCTCATCCTCCGTCACATCCCTTCATCCTCCCTCACACCCCCTCACCCTCACACACCCCCTCACCCTCACTCACACCCCCTCACCTTCTCTCAGACCCCCTCATCCACACTCACACCCCCTTACACTCCCTCACACCCCCTCATCCTCCCTCACACCCCCCACCCTCACACACCCCCTCACCCTCACTCACACCCCCTCACTCTCCCTCACACCCCCCTCACCCTCACTCACACCCCCTCCCTCCCACACACCCCGCACCCTCATTCACACCCCCTCCTTCCCTCACACCCCCTCATCCTCACTCACACCCCCTCACTTCCTCACACCCCCTCACCCTCACTCACACCCCCTCACCATCCCTCACACCCCCTCAGCCTCACTCACACCCTCTCACTCCCTCACTCCCCCGCCCTCCCTCACACCCCCTCCCTTCCTCACACCCCCTCACCCTCACTCACACCCCCTCACCCTCACTCACAGCCCCTCACCTTCCCACACACTCCCTCATCCTCACTCACACCCCCTCATCCTCCCTCACAACCCTCACCTTCCCTCAGACCCCTGCATCCTCACTCACAACCCCTCACCCTCCCTCACACCCCCCCACCCTCACTCACACCCCCTCCCTCCCTCACACCCCCTCATCCTCACTCACACCCCCACACCCTCACTCACACCCCTTCACACTCACATACCTTCACCCTCACTCACACCCCCTCACTCCCTCACACCCCCTCCACCCTCACTCACACCCCTTCACCCTCACTCACACACCCTCACCATACCTCACACCCCCCTCACCTTCACTCACACCCCCTCACTCCCTCACTCCCCTGCCCTCCCTCACACCACCTACCTCCCTCACGCTCCCTCACCCTCACTCACACCCCCTCAGCCTCACTCACACATTCTCACGCCGTCACTCCCCCACCCTCCCTCACACCCCCTCCCTCCCTCACACCCCCTCACCCTCACTCACACCCCTCACTCCCCCGCCCTCCCTCATACCTCCTCCCTCCCTCACACTCACTCACCCTCACTCCCACACACCACCTCACCCTCATTTCCTCAAACCCCCTCACTCCCTCACAGCCCCTCCCTCCCTCACACCCTCCCTCCCTCCTTCACACCCCTCACTCCTACACCCCTCACACCCCCGCCCTCCCTCACACCCCCCTCCCTCCCTCAAACCCCCTCACCCTCACTCCCACACACCACCTCACCCTCATTTCCTCACATCCCCTCACTCCCTCACAGCCCCTCCCTCCCTCACACCCTCCCTCCCTCCCTCACACCCCCACACTCCCTCAGACCCCTCTCACTCCCTCACACCCCCCTCACCCTCATTCACACCCCCTCACTCCCTCACACCCCCTCACAACCCCCTCACTCCCTCACAACCCCCTTAATCCCTCACACCCCCCTCACTGCCTCACACCCCCTTACTCCTTCACAACCCCCTCACTCCCTCACAACCCCCTCACTCCCTCACACCCCTCACTCCCTCACAACCCCTTCACTCCTTCACAACCCCCCTCATTCCCTCTCACCCCCTCACTCCATCACAACCCCCCTCACTCCCTCACACCCCCTCACTCCAACACACACCCTCATTCCCTCACAACCCTCCTCACTCCCTCACACCCCCTCACTCCATCACACCCCCTCACTCCCTCACCACCCTCATTCCCTCACCATCCCTCACAACCCTTCACCCTCCCTCACACCCCCTCACACCCCCCTCTCTCTTTCACAGCCCCTCCTTCCCTCAATCCCATCACTCTCCCTCCCTCACACCCCCCTCACCCTCCCTCCCTCATACCCCCCACACGCCCTCCCTCACACCCCCTCACCCCCTCACCCTCCCTCACCCGCCCTCACACCCCCTGACCCACACTCACACTCCCTCACCCTCCCTCCCTCACACCCCGTCACCCTCATTCACACCCCCTCACTCCCTCACACCCCCTCACAACCCCCCTCACTCCATCACAGCCCCTCACTCCCTCACAACCCCCTCACTCTTTCACAACCCCCCTCACTCCCTCACACCCCCTCACTCCAACACACCCCCTCACTCCCTCACAACCCTCCTCGCTCCTTCTCACCCCTCACTCCATCACACCCCCTCACTCCCTCATGTGCCTCATTCCCTCACCCTCCCTCACAACCCTTCACCCTCCCTCACACCCCCTTCACACCCCGCTCACTCTTTCACACCCCCTCCTTCCCTCAACCTCCTCACCCTCTCTCCCTCACACCCCCTCACCCTCCCTCCCTCATACCCCCACACTCCCTCCCTCACACCCCCTCACCCTCCCTCCCGCAAACTCCCTCCCACCCCCTCACCCTCACATCCCATCACCTTCCCTCACACCCCTCACCCACACTCACACCCCTTCATCCTCCATCCCTCACACCCCGAAACTCCCTCACATCCCTCACCCTCACTCACACCCCCTTGCCCTCCCTCGCTCACAACCCCTCACCCTCCATCCCTCACACCCCCTCACTCCCTCACACCCCCTCACCCTCACACACCCCCTCACCCTCCCTCCCTCATACCCCTCACCCTCACACCCCCTCACCCTCTCTCCCTCACAACCCACACTCACTTACACCTCTTCATCCTCCCTCCCTCACACCCCCACCCTCCCTCACACCCCCTCACCCTTCCTCACACCCCCTCACCCTCACTCACACCCCGTCACCCTCCCTCACATGCCCTCACCCTCATTCACACCCCCTCACCCTCCCTCACACGCCCTCACCCTCATTCACACCCCCTCACCCTTCCTCACACCCCCTCACCCTCACTCACACCCCCTCACCCTCACTCACACCCCCTCACCCTCACTCACACCCCTGCACCCTCATTCACACCCCCTCACCCTCATTCACACCCCCTCACCCTTCCTCACACCCCCTCACCCTCACTCACACCCCCTCACCCTCACTCACACCCCCTCACCCTCATTCACACCGCCTCACCCTCCCTCCCTCAAATCCCCTCTCTCCCCCACACCCCATTCCTCCCTCTCTCCCTCCGTCTCTCTGATTCCCCTCCCCTCCTCCCTCTCACTCCCCTTCTCCCCCTTGTGCTCTCTCCCTTTCTCACAATCCCCCGCTCTCCCTCCCTCCTTCTCTCTGCTCTCACACTCAACCTCTATCCTTCTCTCCCTCTCTTGCACTTACCTTCGCACCCACCTCCCTCCATCCATCTCTTCATTTCTTTCCCACAATCTCCTGCTGCCCTTCCCCCTTCTCTCCATCCCACTATCTCTCTCCCTTAAATCCCTCCTTCCTTGTGTCCCTCAACCCCTCCATCCTTCTCCCTACCTCTTTCTCCCTCCTACTCTCTTCCCCTCTCTCCCTCTCTCCCTCACTGTCTCCGCCCCTCTCTCCCCCTCGCTCTCTACTCCTGTCCATACACTGACACCCTCCTTTCACCATCCCTCTCTACCCCTCTGTCTCCATCCCTCCCTCTCTCCCCCTCTCTACCCCACTCCCGCCCTGTCCCCCATCCCTCACTCCCTCAACCTCTCTCTCCTAATCTCTGTCTCCCTCACTCTCTCCCCTCCTCTGTGTCTCCGTCCCTCTCTCTCGCTCTCTCTCTCTCGCCCTGTCTGCTCTCTGCCTCTGTCCCTCCCTGTCCCCATTCCTCCCTCCCTCACTCTCCCTCTCTGTCCCCCTTTCTCTCTGTCTCCATCCCTCTCTCTCGCTCTCTCCCTCTCGCCCTGTCTGCTCTCTGCCTCTGTCCCTCCCTGTCCCCATTCCTCCCTGCCTCACTCTCCCTCTCTGTCCCCCTTTCTCTCTGTCTCCATCCCTCTCTCTCGCTCTCTCTCTCTCGCCCTGTCTGCTCTCTGCCTCTGTCCCTCCCTGTCCCCATTCCTCCCTGCCTCACTCTCCCTCTCTGTCCCCCTTTCTCTCTGTCTCCATCCCTCTCTCTCGCTCTCTCCCTCTCGCCCTGTCTGCTCTCTGCCTCTGTCCCTCCCTGTCCCCATTCCTCCCTGCCTCACTCTCCCTCTCTGTCCCCCTTTCTCTCTGTCTCCATCCCTCTCTCTCGCTCTCTCTCTCTCGCCCTGTCTGCTCTCTGCCTCTGTCCCTCCCTGTCCCCATTCCTCCCTGCCTCACTCTCCCTCTCTGTCCCCCTTTCTCTCTGTCTCCATCCCTCTCTCTCGCTCTCTCTCTCGCCCTGTCTGCTCTCTGCTTCTCTCTCTCTCTCCCTGTCCCTATCCCTCCTTCCCTCACTATCGCCCTCTCTGTCTCCCTCACTCTCTCCCTCCCTCCTCAGTGTTTCTGTTCGCCACTCTCCCTCCTGGTCTTTCACTCTCTCTGTGTCCGTACCTCACTGTCCCCAGCCCTCTCTCGCTCTCTCTCACTCTCCCTGCCCGCCCTCTGCCTCTCCCTGCCTCCATCCTTGTCCTTACGCCTCCCTCCCTCTCTCCCTCCCTTTCTGCCTGACACTCTCTGACTCCTTTCCACTCTGGTTCCCACCTAGCATCCATTACACCACCCCCTACCTTCTCGTTCCTTGTCATCTTTCCTCACTCTGTCCTTCTCTCTTTCCCTCCTCCTCTCCCACACACTCTCACATTCCCCGCTCTCTCTGTCTCTTTGTCTCTCTTGCCCCCTCTCTCCCCCTGTCTCTCTCTCTCTCTCTCTCTCTCTCACTCCCCGTCTCCATCCTCTGAACATTATATAGGAGCTGACATGACCCCCCCCCGTCCCACTCCTGATTTATAGGGGAGGTTAAGACCCTCCTCTCATTGGAAACAGGATGTAAAGAGCTGTTTGTCTGGCTTCCTACAGAGGAACTTGAATGGATTGAGATGCAGAGTTTTGGCCCTGGAACTGAGAGGCCACAATTTATACAACATCTCATCAGTGGGGAAAAATGAATTAGGTAAGAGAGGGAGAATGAGATAGAGATAGGGAGGGTTGTAGGGGCTGGAGGAGGTTACAGAGATAGGGAGGGTTGTAGGGGGCTGGAGGAGGTTACAGAGATAGGGAGGGGTGTAGGGGCTGGAGGCGGTTACTGAGATAGGGAGGGTTGTAGGGGCTGGAGGAGGTTACAGAGATAGGGAGGGTTGTAGGGACTGGAGGAGGTTACAGAGATAGGGAGGGTTGGAGGAGGTTACAGAGATAGGGAGGGTTGTAGGGGCTGGAGGAGGTTACAGAGATAGGGAGGGTTGTAGGGGCTGGAGGAGGTTACAGAAATAGGGAGGGTTGTGGGTACTGGAGGAAGTTACAGAGATAGGGAGGGTTGCAGGGGCTGGAGGAGGTTACAGAGATAGGGAGGGTTGTAGGGGCTGGAGGAGGTTACAGAGATAGGGAGGGATGTAGGGGCTGGAGGAGGTTACAGAGATAGGGAGGGGTTGTAGGGGCTGGAGGAGGTTACAGAGATAGGGAGGGTTGTAGGGGCTGGAGGAGGTTACAGAGATAGGGAGGGTTGTAGGGGCTGGAGGAGGTTACAGAGATAGGGAGGGTTGTAGGGGCTGGAGGAGTTTACAGAGATAGGGAGGGTTGTGGGTACTGGAGGAGGTTACAGAGATAGGGAGGGTTGCAGGGGCTGGAGGAGGTTACAGAGATAGGGAGGGTGTAGGGGCTGGAGGAGGTTACAGAGATAGGGAGGGTTGTAGGGCTGAAGAAGGTGACAGAGATAGGGAGGGGTTGTAGGGGCTGGAGGAGGTTACAGAGATAGGGAGGGTTGCAGGGGCTGGAGGAGGTTACAGAGATAGGGAGGGTTGCAGGGGCTGGAGGAGGTTACAGAGATAGGGAGGGGTGTAGGGGCTGGAGGCGGTTACTGAGATAGGGAGGGTTGGAGGGGCTGGAGGAGATTACAGAGATAGGGAGGGGTGTAGGGGCTGGAGGAGGTTACAGAGATAGGGAGGGTTGTAGGGGCTGGAGGATGTTACAGAGATAGGGAGGGTTGTAGGGGCGGGAGGAGGTTACAGAGATAGGGAGGGGTGTACGGGCTGGAGGAGGTTACAGAGATAGGGAGGAGTGTAGGGGCTGGAGGAGGTTACAGAAATAGGGAGGGGTGTAGGGGCTGGAGGAGGTTACAGTGATAGGGAGGGTTTAGGGGCTGGAGGAGGTAACAGAGATAGGGAGGGTTGTAGGGTCTGGAGGAGGTTACAGAGATAGGGAGGGTTGTAGGGGCTGGAGGAGGTTACAGAGATAGGGAGGTTTGTAGGGGCTGGAGGAGGTGACAGAGATAGGGAGGGTTGTAGGGCTGAAGAAGGTGACAGAGGGAGGTAATAGCCATGTCCCTTGAGGGATTTGATGGGAATGGCAGCATTGCTGGACCAGGAGAGAGAGCCACTTAGTGGCACCGTCAGTGACTGTTCAGGGGGCCATGGACTCACACACAGGGGCTGCAGAGGAGCTGGTGGTAATGGAGTGTGCAGATTCGCAGCGAGCTCAGGTCAACGTTCTAATCGTCCAGTGCAGGCCTGGATGGGGACATGGGTGAGAGCTTCAGCAGTGGATGAGTAGCTGAGACAAGGTATGAGTTTGGGATTGATACAGGGCAATGGAGAGAGAGAGCGGGGCAGTGGGAATAGTTTGGGATTGATACAGGGCTATGGGGAGAGTGTGGGGCAGTGGGATTAGTTTGGGATTGATACAGGGCTATGGGGAGAGTGTGGGGCAGTGGGATTAGTTTGGGATTGATACAGGGATATGGGGAGAGTGTGGGGCAGTGGGAATAGTTTGGGATTGATACAGGGCTATGGGGAGAGTGTGGGGCAGTGGGATTAGTTTGGGATTGACACAGGGCTATGGGGAGAGAGTGGGGCTGTGGGATTAGTTTGGGATTGACACAGGGCAATGGGGAGAGAGTGGGGCAGTGGGATTAGTTTGGGATTGATACAGGGCTATGGGGAGAGAGTGTGGTAGTGGAATTACTTTGGGATTAATACAGGGCTATCGGGAGAGATCGGGACAGTGGGATTAGTTTGGGATTGATGCTGGGCTATGGGGAGAGAGTGGGGCAGTGGGATTAGTTTGGGATTGATGCTGGGCTATGGGGAGAGTGTGGGGCAGTGGGATTAGTTTGGGATTGATACAGGGCTATGGGGAGAGAGTGGGGCTGTGGGATTAGTTTGGGATTGATACAGGGCTATGGGGAGAGAGCCGGGCAATGGGATTAGTTTGGGATTGACACAGGGCTATGGGGAGAGAGTGGGGCAGTGGGATTAGTTTAGGATTGACACAGGGCTATGGGGAGAGAGTGGGGCAGTGGGATTAGTTTGGGATTGACACAGGGCTATGGGGAGAGAGTGTGGTAGTGGAATTACTTTGGGATTAATACAGGGCTATCGGGAGAGATCGGGACAGTGGGATTAGTTTGGGATTGATGCTGGGCTATGGGGAGAGTGTGGGGCAGTGGGATTAGTTTGGGATTGATACAGGGCTATGGGGAGAGAGTGGGGCTGTGGGATTAGTTTGGGATTGACACAGGGCTATGGGGAGAGAGTGTGGTAGTGGAATTACTTTGGGATTAATACAGGGCTATCGGGAGAGATCGGGACAGTGGGATTAGTTTGGGATTGATGCTGGGCTATGGGGAGAGAGTGGGGCAGTGGGATTAGTTTGGGATTGATGCTGGGCTATGGGGAGAGTGTGGGGCAGTGGGATTAGTTTGGGATTGATACAGGGCTATGGGGAGAGAGTGGGGCTGTGGGATTAGTTTGGGATTGACACAGGGCTATGGGGAGAGAGTGGGGCAGTGGGATTAGTTTAGGATTGACACAGGGCTATGGGGAGAGAGTGGGGCAGTGGGATTAGTTTGGGATTGACACAGGGCTATGGGGAGAGAGCGTGTCAGTGGGATTAGTTTGGGGATTGATACATGGCTATGGGGAGAGAGTGGGGCAGTGGGATTAGTTTGGGGATTGATACAGGGCTATGGGGAGAGAGCGGGGCAGTGGGATTAGTTTGGGGATTATTATCGGGCTATGGGGAGAGAGTGGGGCAGTGGGATTAGTTTGGGATTGACACAGGGCTATGGGGAGATAGTGGGACAGTTGGATTAGTTTGGGGTTGATACAGGGCTATGGGGAGATAGTGGGACAGTGGGATTAGTTTGGGATTGACACAGGGCTATGGGGAGATAGTGGGACAGTTGGATTAGTTTGGGGTTGATACAGGGATATGGGAAGAGTGGGCTGTGGGATTAGTTTGGGATTGACACAGGGCTATGGGGAGATAGTGGGACAGTTGGATTAGTTTGGGATTGATACAGGGATATGGGAAGAGTGGGGCAGTGGGATTAGTTTGGGATTGACACAGGGCTATGGGGAGAGAGTGGGGCATTGGGATTAGTTTGGGATTGATACAGGGCTATGGGGAGAGAGCGGGACAGTTGGATTAGTTTGGGATTGATACAGGGCTATGGGAAGAGTGGGCTGTGGGATTAGTTTGGGATTGACACAGGGCTATGGGGAGAGAGTGGGGCAGTGGGATTAGTTTGGGATTGATACAGGGCTATCAGGAGAAATCAGGACACTGGGATTAGTTTGGGGTTGATACCGGGCTATGGGGAGAGAGCGGGGCAGTGGGATTAGTTTGGGGATTGATACAGGTCTATGGGGAGAGAGCGGGCCTTGGGATTAGTTTGGGGATTATTACCGGACTATGGGGAGAGAGTGGGGCAGTGGGATTAGTTTGGGATTGATGCAGAGCTATGGGGAGAGAGTGGGGCAGTGGGATTAGCTTGGGATTGATACAGGGCTATGGGGAGAGAGTGGGGCAGTGGGATTAGTTTGGGATTGACACAGGGTTATCGGGAGAGATCGGGACACTGGGATTAGTTTGGGATTGATACAGGGCTATGGGGAGAGAGCGGGGCAGTGGGATTAGTTTGGGATTGATGCAGGGTTATAGGGAGAAAGTGGGGTACTGGGATTAGCTTGGGATTGATACAGGGCCATGGGGAGAGAGCGGGGCAGTGGGATTAGTTTGGGATTGATACAGGGCTATGGGGAGAGAGTGGGGCAGTGGGATTAGTTTGGGGATTGATACAGGGCTATGGGGAGAGAGCGGGGCAGTGTGATTAGTTTGGGATTGATGCAGGGCTATGGGGAGAGAGTGGGGCAGTGGGATAGTTGGGGATTGATACAGGGCTATGGGGAGAGAGTGGGGCAGTGGGATTAGTATGGGTATTGATACAAGGCTATGGGGAGAGAGTGGGGTAGTGGGATTAGTTTGGGATTGATGCAGGGCTATGGGGAGGGTGTGAGAAAGTGGGATAAGTTTGGGATTGATACAGGGCTATGGGGAGAGAGTGGGGTAGTGGGATTAGTTTGGGATTGATACAGGGATATGGGAGAGAGTGGGGCAGTGGCATTAGTTTGGGATTGATACTGGGCTATGGAGAGAGAGTAGGGCAGTGGGATTACCTTGGGATTGATACAGGGCTATGGGGAGAGAGCGGGGCAGTAGGATTAGTTTGGGATTGATGCAGGGTTATAGGGAGAAAGTGGGGTACTGGGATTAGTTTGGGATTGATACAGGGCTATGGGGAGAGAGTGGGGCAGTGGGAATAGTTTGGGATTGATACAGGGCTATGGGGAGAGAGCGGGGCAGTGGGATTAGTTTGGGGATTGATACAGGGCTATGGGGAGAGAGTGGGGTAGTGGGATTAGTTTGGGATTGATGCAGGGCTATGGGGAGAGAGTGGGGCAGTGGGATTAGTTGGGGATTGATGCAGGGCTATGGGGAGAGAGTGGGGCAGTGGGATTAGTTGGGGATTGATACAGGGCTATGGGGAGAGAGCGGGGCAGTGGGATTAGTTTGGGATTGATAGAGGGCTATGGCGAGAGAGTGGGACAGTGGGATTAGCATGGAATTGATACAGTGATATGGGAGAGAGTGGGGCAGTGGGATTAGTTTTGGATTGATACAGGGCTATGGGGAGAGAGCGGGGCAGTGGCATTAGTTTTGGATTGATACAGGGCTATGGGGAGAGAGCGGGGCAGTGGGATTAGTTTGGGATTGATGCAGAGCTATGGGGAGAGAGCGAGGCATTGGGATTAGTTTGGGGATTGATACAGAGCCATGGGGAGAGAGTGGGGTAGTGGGATTAGTTTGGGATTGATACAACGCTATGGGGAGAACGCGGGGCAGTGGGATTAGTGTGGAATTGATACAGTGATATGGGAGAGATTGGGGCAGTGGGATTAGTTTTGGATTGATACAGGGCTATGGGGAGAGAGTGGGGCAGTGGGATTAGTTTGGGATTGATACAGGGCTATGGGGAGAGAGTGGGGCAGTGGGATTAGTTTGGGACTGATACAGGGCTATGGGGAGAGAGCGTGTCAGTGGGATTAGTTTGGGATTGATACAAGGTAAGGGGAGAGATGGGGACAGTGGGATTAGTTTGGGATTGATACAGGGCTATGAGGAGAGAGTGGGGCAGTGGGATTAGTTTGGGATTGATACAGGGATTTGGGGAGCGAGTGGGGCAGAGGGATTAGTTTGGGATTGATACAGAGCAATGAGAGAGAGTTGGACTGTGGGATTAGTTTGGGATTGATACAGGGCTATGGGGAGAGAGTGGGGCAGTGGGATTAGTTTGGGATTGATACAGGGCTATGAGGAGAGAGTGGGGCAGTGGGATTAGTTTGGGATTGATACAGGGATTTGGGGAGCGAGTGGGGCAGAGGGATTAGTTTGGGATTGATACAGAGCAATGAGACAGAGTTGGACTGTGGGATTAGTTTGGGATTGATACAGGGCTATGGGGAGAGAGTGGGGCAGTGGGATTAGTTTGGGATTGATACAGGGCTATGGGGAGAGAGCGTGTCATTGGGATTAGTTTGGGATTGATACAGGGCTATGAGGAGAGAGCGGGGCGGTGCGATTAGTTTGGGATTGTTACAGTGATATGGGAGAGAGTGGGGCAGTGGGAATAGTTTGGGATTGATACAGGGCTTTAGGGAGAGTGTGGGGCAGTGGGATTAGTTTGGGATTGATACAGGGATTTGGGGAGCGAGTGGGGCAGAGGGATTAGTTTGGGATTGAAACAGGGATATGGGGAGAGATTTCATCTGGAATGATTCATTAATTCACAGGAATTGAACTGGGACCCCAGCCCCAGGGTGTAGCGAGGGCTGAGACTCTGGCAAGAATGCGGCAAATTGTCAAAGTGGCACTCGATTTTGTCGAGCTATTCAACCAAGGTAGGGGTCACTGGTGTTGAACACTGTTCCCTGATCGCCTTGTATCCCTCTATCAATCCCAAACTAATCCTGCAGTCCCACTCTATCTCCATACCCCTGTATCAATCCCAAACTAATCCCACTGCCCCACCCTCTCCCATATCCCTGTATCAATCCCAAACTAATCCCACTGCCCCACTCTCTCCCCATAGCCCTGTATCAATCCCAAACTAATCCCACTGCCCCACTCTCTCCCGCTAGCCCTGTACCAATCCCAGATTAATGTAGCAGACTGTTTTGATTCCTGTTTCAGGGACCGAATTTGAGGAATGTGACTTGGAAATCTATCGGCAGCTGAAGAATTTGGATTTCCCACGTAATGCCCAGGGAGAAATCTCCGCTCTAATCCATCCGGATCGACAGGTCAGTGACTCGCCTCCAGGAAGGAGCGTTCCCGGCTGGATAGGTCCCATCCTGAGGCTCGGTCCTTCTCACCGCCAACCTCCTGAGGGAATGATCACATAGGGATTATCCCACACGGTGACCCTCACTGTGTCCATCCCTCTGGAGTGACCCTCACTGTGTCCATCCCTCTGGAGTGACCCTCACTGTGTCCATCCCTCTGGAGTGACCCTCACTGTGTCCATTCCTCTGGAGTGACTCTCACTGTGTCCATCTCTCTGGAGTGACCCTCACTGTGTCCATCCCTCTGGAGTGACCCTCACTGTGTCCATCCCTCTGGAGTGATTCTCTCAGTGTCCAGTCCCTCTGGAGTGACCCTCACTGTGTCCAATCCCTCTGGAGCGACCCTCACTGTGTCCAGTCCCTCTGGAGTGACCCTCACTGTGTCCAGTCCATCTGGAGTGACCCTCACTGTGTCCATTCCTCTGGAGCCACCCTCACTGTGTCCATCCCTCTGGAGTGACCCTCACTGTGTCCATTCCTCTGGAGTGACCCTCACTGTGTCCATTCCTCTGGAGCGACCCTCACTGTGTCCATCCCTCTGGAGTGACCCTCACTGTGTCCATTCCTCTGGAGTGACCCTCACTGTGTCCATTCCTCTGGAGCGACCCTCACTGTGTCCATCCCTTTGGAGCGACCCTCACTGTGTCCATCCCTCTGGAGTGAGCCTCACTGTGTCCATCCCTCTGGAGCGACCCTCACTGTGTCCATCCCTCTGGAGTGAGCCTCACTGTGTCCATCCCTCTGGAGTGACCCTCACTGTGTCCAGTCCCTCTGGAGTGACCTGTACTGTGTCCAGTGCCTCTGGATTGATTCTCGCAGTGTCCAGTCCCTCTGGAGTGACCCTCACTATATCCTGCCCCACTGGAGTGATTCTCTCAGTGTCCAGTCCCTCTGGAGTGACCCTCATGGTGTCCAGTCCCTCTGGAGTGACCCTCACAGTGTCCAGTCCCTCTGGAGTGACCCTCACAGTGTCCAGTCCCTGGAGTGACCCTCACTGTGTCCAGTCCCTCTGGAGTGACCCTCACAGTGTCCAGTCCCTGGAGTGACCCTCACTGTGTCCAGTCCCTCTGGAGTGACCCGTACTGTGTCCAGTGCCTCTGGATTGATTCTCACAGTGTCCAGTCCCTCTGGAGTGACCCGTACTGTGTCCAGTGCCTCTGGATTGATTCTCACAGTGTCCAGTCCCTCTGGAGTGACCCTCACCATATCCTGCCCCACTGGAGTGACCATCACTGTGTCCAATGCCTCTGGTGTGACCTTCACAGTGTCCAGTGCCTCTGGAGTGATCCTCACAGTGTCCAGTCCCTTTGGAGTGACCCTCATAATGTCCAATGCCTCTGGAGTGACCCTCACAGTGTCCAGTCCTTCTGGAGTGACCCTCACAGTGCCATCCCTCTGGTGTGGCCCTCACTGTGCCCAGTCCCTGTGGAGTGATCCTCACAGTGTCCAGTCCCTCTGAAGTGACCCTCACTATGTCTTGCCCCACTAGAGCGACCCTCACTTTGTCCATCCCTCTGGAGTGACCCTCACTTTGTCCATCCCACTGGAGCGACCCTCACTTTGTCCATCCCTCTGGAGTGACCCTCACTGTGTCCATCCCTCTGGAGTGACCCTCACTGTGACCATCCCTCTGGAGTGACCCTCACTGTGTCCAGACCCTCTGAAGCGACCCTCACTTTGTCCATCCCTCTGGAGTGACCCTCACTGTGTCCAGACCCTCTGGAGTGACCCTCATAGTGTCCAATGCCTCTGGAGTGACCCTCACAGTGTCCAGTCCCTCTGGAGTGACCCTCACAGTGCCATCCCTCTGGAGTGACCCTCACTGTGCCCAGTCCCTTTGGAGTGATCCACACTGTGTCCAGTCCCTCTGGAGTGACCCTCACTGTGTCCAGTCCCTGTGGAGTGATCCTCACAGTGTCCAGTCCCTCTGAAGTGACCCTCACTATGTCTTGCCCCACTAGAGCGACCCTCACTTTGTCCATCCCTCTGGAGTGACCCTCACTGTGTCCAGACCCTCTGAAGCGACCCTCACTTTGTCCAGTCCCTCTGGAGTGACCCTCACTGTGTCCAGACCTTCTGGAGTGACCCGTACTGTGTGCAGTGCCTCTGGATTGATTCTCACAGTGTCCAGTCCCTCTGGAGTGACCCTCACCATATCCTGCCCCACTGGAGTGACCATCACTGTGTCCAATGCCTCTGGAGTGACCCTCACAGTGTCCAGTGCCTCTGGAGTGATCCTCACAGTGTCCAGTCCCTCTGGAGTGACCCTCACAGTGTCCAGTCCCTCTGGAGTGACCCTCACTGTGCCCAGTCCCTCTGGAGTGATCTACACTGTGTCCAGTCCCTCTGGAGTGACCCTCACTGTGTCCAGTCCCTGTGGAGTGATCCTCACAGTGTCTAGTCCCTCTGAAGTGACCCTCACTATGTCTTGCCCCAATAGAGCGACCCTCACTTTGTCCATCCCTCTGGAGTGACCCTCACTGTGACCATCCCTCTGGAGTGACCCTCACTGTGTCCAGACCCTCTGAAGCGACCCTCACTTTGTCCATCCCTCTGGAGTGACCCTCACTGTGTCCAGACCCTCTGGAGCGACCCGTACTGTGTCCAGTGCCTCTGGATTGATTCTCACAGTGTCCAGTCCCTCTGGAGTGACCCTCACCATATCCTGCCCCACTGGAGTGACCATCACTGTGTCCAATGCCTCTGGTGTGACCCTCACAGTGTCCAATGCCTCTGGAGTGATCCTCACAGTGTCCAGTCCCTCTGGAGTGACCCTCACTGTGTCCAGTCCCTCTGGAGTGACCCTCACTGTGCCCAGTCCCTCTGGAGTGACCATCACAGTGTCCATTCCCTCTGGAGTGACCCTCACTGTGTCCATCCCTCTGGAGTGACCCTCACTGTGTCCAGTCCGTCTGGAGTGACCATCACTGTGTCCAGTCCCTCTGGAGTGACCCTCACAGTGTCCATCCCTCTGGAGTGACCCTCACAATGTCCATTCCCTCTGGAGTGACCCTCACTGTGTCCATCCCTCTGGAGTAACCCTCACAGTGTCCAGTCCCTTTGGAGTGACCCTCACAGTGTCCAGTCCCTCTGGAATGACCCTCACTATATCCTGTGCCACTGGAGTGACCCTCATGGTGTCCAGTCCCTCTGGAGTGACCCTCACTGTGCCCATCCCTCTGGAGTGACCCTCACAATGTCCATTCCCTCTGGAGTGACCCTCACAGTGTCCAGTCCCTCTGGAGTGACCCTCACAGTGTCCAGTCCCTCTGGAGTGACCCTCACTGTGTTCAGTCCCTCTGGAGTGACCCTCAGTGTCCAGTCCCTCTGGAGTGACCCTCACAATGTCCATTCCCTCTGGGGTGACCCTCACTGTGTCCATCCATCTGGAGTGACCCTCACTGTGTCCAGTCCGTCTGGAGTGACCATCACTGTGTCCAGTCCCTCTGGAGTGACCCTCACAGTGTCCATCCCTCTGGAGTGACCCTCACAATGTCCATTCCATCTGGAGTGACCCT
>JANJGN010001994.1:85000-93371 GCA_026770705.1 Isurus oxyrinchus
GATCTCCGTATCCCTCGGATAGACCACACTCGGAGAACTGTGCACAGTTCCAGTCTCCGTATCCCTCAGTTAGACCACACTCGGAGCACTGTGCACAGTTCCGATCTCCGTATCCCTCGGTTAGACCACACTCGGAGCACTGTGCACAGTTCCGGTCTCCGTATCCCTCGGTTAGACCACACTCGGAGCACTGTGCACAGTTCCGGTCTCCGTATCCTTCGGTTAGACCACACTCAGAGCACTGTGCACAGTTCCGGTCTCCGTATCCCTCGGTTAGACCACACTCGGAGCACTGTGCACAGTTCTGGTCTCCGTATCCCTCGGTTAGACCGCAATCGGAGCACTGTGCACAGTTCCGGTGTCCGTATCCCTCAGTTAGACCACAATCGGAGCACTGTGCCCAGTTCCGATCTCCGTATCCCTCGGATAGACCACACTCGGAGAACTGTGCACAGTTCCAGTCTCCGTATCCCTCAGTTAGACCACACTCGGAGCACTGTGCACAGTTCCGATCTCCGTATCCCTCGGTTAGACCACACTCGGAGCACTGTGCACAGTTCCGGTCTCCGTATCCCTCGGTTAGACCACACTCGGAGCACTGTGCACAGTTCCTCTCTCCATATCCTTCGGTTAGACCACACTCGGAGCACTGTGCACAGTTCCTCTCTTGATATCCTTCGGATAGACCACACTCGGAGCACTGTGCACAGTTCCTCTCTTGATATCCTTCGGATAGACCACGCTCGGAGCACTGTGCACAGTTCCGGTCTCCGTATCCCACGGTTAGATCACACTCGGAGCACTGTGCACAATTCCTCTCTCCATATCCCTCGGTTAGACCACACTCGGAGCACTGTGCACAGTTCCGGTCTCCATATCCCTCAGTTAGACCACACTCGGAGCACTGTGCACAGTTCCTCTCTCCGTATCCCTCGGTTAGACCACACTCGGAGCACTGTGCACAGTTCCGGTCTCTGTATCCCCTCAGTTAGACCACACTCGGAGCACTGTGCACATTCCCAGTCTCCATATCCCTCGGTTAGACCACACTCGGAGCACTGTGCACATTCCCAGTCTCCATATCCCTCGGTTAGACCACACTCAGAGCACTGTGCACAGTTCTGATCTCTGTATCCCTCGGTTAGACCGCACTCGGAGCAATGTGCACAGTTCCGGTCTCCGTATCCCTCCGTTAGACACCACTCGGAGCACTGTGCACAGTGCTGTATCCGTATCCCTCGGTTAGACCAAACTCGGAGCACTGTGCACAGTTCCTCTCTCCATAACCCTCGGTTAGACCACACTTGGAGCACTGTGCACAGTTCTGGTCTCCGTATCCCTTGGTTAGACCACACTCGCACTGTGCACAGTTCCGGTCTCCGTATCCCTCGGTTAGACCACACTCGGAGCACTGTACACAGTTCTGGTCTCCATGTCCCTTGGTTAGACCACACTCGGAGCACTGTGCCCAGTTCCGATCTCCTTATCGCTTGGTTAGACCACACTCAGAGCACTGTGCACAGTTCTGGTCTCCGTATCCCTTGGTTAGACCACACTCGGAGCACTGTGCACAGTTCCGGTCTCCATATCCCTCAGTTAGACCACACTCGGAGCACTGTGCACAGTTCCTCTCTCCGTATCCCTCGGTTAGACCACACTCGGAGCACTGTGCACAGTTCCGGTCTCTGTATCCCCTCAGTTAGACCACACTCGGAGCACTGTGCACATTCCCAGTCTCCATATCCCTCGGTTAGACCACACTCGGTGCAGTGTGCACAGTTCCGGTGTCCGTATCCCTCAGTTAGACCACACTCGGAGCACTGTGCACAGATCCGGTCTCCATCTCCCTCGGTTAGACCACAATCGGAGCACTGTGCACAGTTCCGGTGTCCGTATCCCTCAGTTAGACCACACTCGGAGCACTGTGCATTGTTCCTGTCTCTGTATCCCCTCAGTTAGACCACAATCGGAGCACTGTGCACAGTTCTGGTCTCCGTATCCCTCGGTTAGACCACAATCGGAGCACTGTGCCCAGTTCCGATCTCCGTATCCCTCGGTTAGACCACGCTCAGAGCACTGTGCACAGTTCCGGTCTTCGTATCCCTCAGTTAGACCACATTCAGAGGACTGTGCACAGTTCCGGTCTCCATATCCCTCGGTAAGACCACACTCGGAGCACTGTGCCCAGTTCCGGTCTCCGTATCCCTCGGTTAAACCACACTCGGAGCACTGTGCATGGTTCCAGTCTCCGTATCCCTCGGTTAGACCACACTCGGAGCACTGTGCACAGTTCTGGTCTCCGTATCCCTCGGTTAGACCACACTCGGAGCACTGTGCACAGTTCCGATCTCCGTATCCCTCGGTTAGACCACACTCGGAGAACAGTGCACAGTTCCGGTCTCCATATCCCTCGGTTAGACCACACTCGGAGCACTGTGCATGGTTCATGTCTCCGTATCCCTCGGTTAGACCACACTTGGAGCACTGTGCACAGTTCCGATCTCCATATCCCTCGGTTAGACCACACTCGGAGCACCGTGCACAGTTTTGGACTCTGTATCCCTATGTTGGGCCTCGATGAGACAGAGTTTCTGTGGTAGGTCTCCGGAAGCTGATGCGAGTTCCAGAGCTGCACCGTTGGAGTGTTGATGCGAGGTCCCGCACTGCTGAACAGCGGAAGATGAAACATGAAGAAGAGGCATCGTAGAGCGTAACAGTCTGCTTGGCCTCGCACTGTGGAACATCTGCTGTGAGGTCTCGCATAGCGGAACAGCTGATGTCCCCAACCCTGTGCAACGCTGGTTGAACAACTCACGTGTTGCCCTCCAGTCATACAGCCAATGTGACGCCCCCCCAACAGACGTACAGCCCATGTCTCGCCCCACCCCCCACAGACGGACAGACAACGTGACCCCCCGCCCACGTTCATATGGCCAATGTGATGCCCCCCACAGTCGGAGAGCCAAAGTGACGCGCCCCACAGTTGTACAGCCAATGTGATGACCCTCACAGTCGTACAGACAATATGACACCCCCCACAGTCGTATAGCCAATGCAACGACCTCCCGCCACAGTCATACGGCCAATGTAACGCCCCCACCCGCCCCCACCCCCCCCACCCCACAGTTGCATGGCCAATGTGATGTTCCTCACCGTCATACAGCCAATGTGAGGCCTCCCACAGTCATACAGCCAATGTGACGCCCACACAGTCAGACAGCCAAAGTGATGCCCCCCACAGTCAGACATCCAATGTGATGCTTCACACCCCCAACAATCGTACAACCAATGTGACACTCCCCACAGTCGCACAACCAATGTGGCGCCCTCCCCCCCCCCCCACCCCTCCACCGTCGTACAGCCAATGTGACGCCCTTCACAGTTGGACAACCAATGTGACGCCCTTCATAGTCGGACAGCCAATGTGATGCACCCCACAGACAGACAGCCAAAGTGATGCCACTCACAGCCGTGCAGCCAATATGACAAACCCAACAGTCGCACAACCAAAGTGGTGCCCTCCCCCCCTCCTCCCCCCCCCCCCCCCCCAACAGTCGTACGGCCAATGTGACGACTGCCCCCCACTGTCGTATAGCCAATGCGATGCCCCCACAGTCGGACAGCCAGCATGACTCCCACCCCAGCCCCCACAGTTCGGCAGCAATTGCGAGGACCTCCCCCCACAGTCACACAGCCAATGTGATGACCCTGACAGCCATACAATCAGTGTGACGCCCCCCCCACACCCCCCCACAGTCGTACAGCCAATGTGAGGCCCCTCACTGTCATACAACCAATGTGAGGCTCCCCACAGTCGTACAGCCAATCTGACACCCCCTACAGTCGGACAGCAAATGTGATGCATCCCACAGTCGTACATCCAATGTGACGCCCCCAACAGTCGCACAACCAATGTGGTGCCTCCCCCAAAGTCGTACAGCCAGTGAGATGCCCCGAACAGGTGCACAACTAATGTGGCGCGCCCGGTTGTGCAGCCAATGCGACGACCTCCCTGCACAGTCGTACAGCCAATGTGACGACCCCCACAGTCATACAGCCAATGTGATGACCCCAACAGTTGTACAGCCAATACGACATCCCTTTCAGTGGGACAGCCAATGTGACGCCCCTCACAGTTGTATAGCCAATGTGACAACTCCAACAGCTGTACGGCCAATGTGATGACACCCACAGTCGTACAGCCAACGTGATGACCCCAACAGCCATACAATCAGTGTGACGTTCCAACCCCCCTCACAGTCGTACAGCCAATGTGACGCCCCCAACAGTCGTACAGACAATGTGACGCCCCCAACAGTCATACAGCCAAAGTGACGCCCCCAACAGTCGTACAGCCAATGTGACGCCCCCAACAGTCGTACAGCCAATGTGACGCCCCCAACAGTCGTACAGCCAATGTGAAGCCCCCAACAGTCGTACAGCCAATGTGACGCCCCCAACAGTCGTACAGCCAAAGTGAGGACCCCACAGTCATACAGCCAATGTGACGCCCCTACAGTCGGACAACCAATGTGATTCACCCCACAGTTGAACAGCCAAAGTGACACGACCCACAGTCGGACAGCAAAAGTGATGCATCCCACAGCTGTACATCCAATGTGACGCCCCGCACAGTCGCACAACCAATGTGGCGCCCCACCGGTCATAGAGCTAATGCGACGACCTCCCCCCAGAGTCGTACAGCCAATGTGATGACCCCCACAGTCGGACAGCCAGCATGACTCCCATCCGACTACCCCCCCCCCCCCCCAGTTAGACAGCCAGTGCAAGGACCTCCCTCCAAAGTTGTAGAGCCAATGTGAAGCCCCCACCAGTCGTATAACCAATGTGATGTTGCTCACAGTCGTACAGCTAATGTGATGACCCCCACAGTCGTACAGCCAATGTGATGACCCTGACAGTTGTACAGCCAATGTGACGACCCCTACAGTCGCACAACTAATGTGATGCCCCTCATAGTTGTATAGCCAATTTGATGCCCTCACAGTCAGACAGCCAATGTGCCGGCCCTCACAGTCGGACAGCCAGTGACGCCCTCCCACAGTTGCACAACCAATGTGGCGCCACCCACAGTCATACAGCCAATGTGATGCCTTCCATAGTCATACAGCCAATGTGATGCACCCCACAGTTAGACAGCCAAAGTGACACGACCCACAGTCGTACAGCAAATGTGTTGCATCGTACAGTCATACATCCGATGTGACACCCCTCACAATCGTACAGCCAATGTGAAATTCCCCACAGTCGTACAGCCAATGTGATGACTGCCCCCCACAGTCCTACAGCCAATGCAACGCCCCCACTGTCGGACAGCCAGCATGACACCTGCCCCGCCCCCCACAGTTGGACAGCCAGTGCGAGGACCTCTCCACACAGTCGTACAGCCAATGTGAGGCCCCTCACAGTCATACAACCAAAGTGTCGTTGCCCACAGTCGTAGAACCAATGTGACGACTCCCATAGTCATACAGCCAATGTGATGACCCCGGCAGGCGGATAGCCAATGTAACGCCCCTCACAGTTATACAGCCAATGTGATGCCCCTCACAGCTGTACAGCCAATGTGATGCCCCTCACAGTCGGACAGCCAATATGTTGCCCCTCACAGTCGGACAGCCAATGTCATGCACCCCACAGTCGGACAGCCAAAGTGACGCCACCCACATTCAGACAGCCAATGCGATGCCCCACCCCCTCGACAGCCGTACGGCCAATGTGATGCCTTTCATGGTCGTACAGCTAAAGTGGCGCACCCCCCACAGTCGCACAACCAATGTGGTGCCCCCCCCCCACAGTCGTACAGCCAACATGATGCATTCCATGGTCATACAGCCAAGGTGACGCCCGTACAGCCGGACAGCAAATGTGATGCATCCTCCAGTCAGACAGCCAAAATGACACCTCCCCACAGTCATACAGCCAATGTGATGCCTTCCATGGTCGTACAGCCTATATGACATTCCCCACAGTCATACAGTCAATGCGACGAGCCCCCCAGTTGTACGGCCAATGTGACGTTGCCCACAGTCGTACAGCCAATGCGACGCCCCCACAGTCGGACAGCCAGCATGACTCCCACACCACCCCCCACAGTTGGTCAGCCAGTGCGAGGACCTTCCCCATCTGTCGTACAGCCAATGTGATGCCCCCCACAGTCATACAACCAATGTGATGACCTCGACAGTTGTACAGATAATGTGATGACTCCCACAGGCGGACAGCCAATGTGACGCACCTCACAGTCGTACAGCCAATGTGACGATGGCCCCCCCATAATCGTACAGCCAATGTGATGCCCCTCACAGTTGTATAGCTGATGTGATGACACCGACAGTTGGACAGCCAATGCGACGTCCCCCACATTCGTACAGTTGTATAGCGAATGTGACAACCCCTCAGTTATACAGCCAATGTGATACCCCTCACAGTTGTACAGCCAACGTGACGTCCATCACAGTCGGACAGCCAATGTGATGCACCCCATAGTCAGACAGCCAAAGTGACACCACCCACAGTTGGACAGCCAATGCGATGCCCCCCAACCACAACAGCCGTAGAGCCAATATGGCGGCCCCCACAGTCACACAACCAATTTGGCGCCCCCCCTCCCCACAGTCGTACAGCCAATGTGACGCCCCCCACAGTCGCACAACCAATGCAGCACCCCCACAGTTGTACAGCCAATGCGGCGGACGCCCCCACAATCGTATGGCCAATGTGATGCCTCCCGCAGTCGTACAGCCAATGTGACACCCCCCAAAGTCATACATCCAATGTGACACCCCCAACAGTCGCACAACCAATGTGGAGCCTCCCCCAAAGTCGTACAGCCAATGTGATGCCCCGCACAGGCGCACAACTAATGTGGCGCGCCTGGTTGTGCAGCCAATGCAACGACCTCCCCGCACAGTCGTACAGTTAATGTGACATCCACCCACCATCGTACAGCCAATGCGATGACACCCACAGTTGTAAAGCCTGTATGACTCCCACTCCGCCCCCCACAGTTACACAGCCAGTGTGAAGACCTCCCCCCACAGTCGTACAGCCAATGTGACGCCCCCAACAGTCGTACAGCCAATGTAATGCCCCTCACAGTCGTACAGCCAATGTGCGGACCCCACAGTCATACAGCCAATGTAATGCCCCTCACAGTCGTACAGCCAATGTGAGGACCCCATAGTCATACAGTCAATGTGACGCCCCTACAGTCGGACAGCCAATGTGATGCACCGCACAGTTGGACAGCCAAAGTGACACAACCCACAGTCGGACAGCAAATGTAATGTATTCCACAGTCGTACATCCAATGTGACACCCCTCACAGTCGGACAGCCAGTGTGATGCACCCCAGAGTCAGACAGCCAATATGATCCACCCCAAAAATGGACAGCCAAAGTCACACAACCCACAGTCGCACAACCAATGTGGCGCCCCACCGGTCATAGAGCTAATGCGACGACCTCCCCCCACTGTCGTACAGCCAATGTAACGATCTCCACAGTCGTACAGCCAGCATGACTCCCATCCGACCACCCCCCACCCCCCCACCCAGTTAGACAGCCAGTGCAAGGACCTCCCCACAAAGTCGTAGAGCCAATGTGAAGCCCCCACCAGTCGTATAACCAATGTGACGTTGCCCACAGTCGTACAGCCAATGTGACATTCTCCACAGTCGTACAGCCAATGTGATGACCCCGACAGTCGTACAGCCAATGTGACATTCTCCACAGTCGTACAGCCAATGTGATGACCCCGACAGTTGTACAGCCAATGTGACGACCCCCACAGGCGGACAGCCATTGTGACACCCCTCACAGTAATACAGTCAATGTGATGCCCCTCACAGTTGTATAGCCAATTTGATGCCCTCACAGTCAGACAGCTAATGTGCCGCCCTTCACAGTCGCACAACCAATGTGGCGCCACTCACAGTCATACAGCCAATGTGATGCCTTCCACAGTCATACAGCCAGTGTGATGCACCCCACAGTTAGACAGCCAAAGTGACACGACCCACAGTCGTACTGCAAATGTGTTGCATCGTACAGTCATACATCCAATGTGACACCCCTCACAGTCGTACAGCCAATGCGACGAGCCCCCCAGTTGTACGGCCAATGTGACGTTGCCCACAGTCATACGTCTAATGTGATGACTGCCCCCCACAGTCATACAGCCAATGCAACGCCCCCACTGTCGGACAGCCAGCATGACACCCGCCCCGCCCCACCCCCCACAGTTGGACAGCCAGTGCGAGGACTTCCCCACACAGTCGTACAACCATGTGAGGCCCCTCACAGTCATACAACCAATGTGTCGTTGCCCACAGTCATAGAGCCAATGT